>LPNX010691763.1:609822-656550 GCA_001517045.1 Pseudotsuga menziesii | reverse complement strand
GATCTACGCTGGTTATACATGACAAATTAAGGGAGGACATTTCTTAAAGACTTTGAATTGAGATTTATTTTCTTGGTTTATAATATGATACTACTTTTATATTTTCCTTTTTGTTTTAGGTCTCTTGTAATGGGTTTTTACACAAGTCTCGTTGCACATAAAGAACAATGTTGTCCTAGGTATAAACTATTGTATATGTTTAAAATAATTTAGTGATTTATCATAGTATCACTACAAACAATCTAAAATTTTGTAGTCCTTAATTCCTGGAGATGTAAAGTTGAATGTTGCATATACATCCAAACATTCAAAACATTTAAACATTAAACTTTGTTTTCTAGAGAACCACATGTGCTCCATATGATAGCCAATTCATTCATTTTTTCCAACTTTCTAATAGAGTGATTTTAATGACATCAATACTCTTGAATTGTGTGCCTCTTCAACATTCTTACTAGATTTACTAAATTGTGAGTTGTTAGTTTCATCATAATTCGAAATTCGAGTATAACTATACAACAATTGTAACATGCTAATAAGACACATACCAATAGATAGGCTCTCAACTCCTATTCATTATAGAGAGCTATTTGTTTGGAGAATCTGCCCTTAAATAGAAACTTCCTATTGCTAAACAGTAAAGAGAGTTTTATCTTCTTTGGTTATTTCTTAACTTAAAAGGCATGTTATTTCTTAACTTAGAAGGCAGGGACTAAGCTACACATAGATCTTGTTCTTTAATTTCTTGAACTTTCATTTCACTTGTAAGATTGTTTTCCTTGATTTCATCGTTCACGAGTTCCTCTTGAATTATTACCTTTTCGATATATTCGACTTCCTTCTCCATTTGCTCTTTTTTCTTTAAACATATTTCCAAAAACAATTATGGTTCATTATTTTTCTTTGGTTTTTAGGAATTTTATCTTCTATTTGATCTTAAACAACCTTAACCCTCTCTATGCATATCTTTCACCATATCGCTACTAGATGAATTCCTATATAATTTAGTGAGTTAGAAATTGCAATTTTTCAAATCTAAAAGTTGTTTAACTCGCTTTATGTGCCTCTTTCACTATGTCAGTACTAGATTAATTACTAGAGAATTTAGTCAGTTATAAATTGTATTTTTTCAAATCTAAAAGTTGTTTAACTCTCTTTATGCGTCTCTTTTCACTATGCCACTACTAAATGAATTCATATAGAATTAAGTGGGTGATAAATTGCAGTTTTTCAAATCTAAACATTGTTTAACTCTCTTAATGCATCGCTTTCACTATGTCACTACTAGATGAATTCCTATAGAATTGATCAGGTTATAAATTACATTTTTTCAAATCTAAAAAGAATGCTTGCAGGTCGAACTTGAGAGGACACTTAAAGGTATCAACCAATGGTTTGATGTCCCCCCTTTTTATATGAACGACTCAAACATGTTATAGTTAGAAAATGAGTTTCTTACTAACAACCTAACTAATATTTCTACTATGAAGGAAAATAACCCTCATGTATTATTCTGTATGAATGTTCTTTTCTCAAAGACTATATTTACCATTTTGAATGAGTCTATCATGTCTTAAAACTAGATGCTTGTGGAATCCAATCTTTTTTATCCCCATTATTTTCTAGAGATTTATTATTATGTTCAAATCCCCTATAAGAGTCCAAGGATCTCTATCACTGTCTTTCTTACAATTGGTGAAGTTTTATCCATTATTTATTCTTTGGTTTATGTTTATTAGTGCACACATATATGTTATCTTGTCACTCAAATCATTTGATACGGAGAATAAATTCTTCTATATCAATCCCCCCACCCTCATTGTTTCTTTAGCTTTTTGTTCCTTGGATCCACAAAATTTCTAACCCCCCTATATATCCCTAGGAACTATCTGCAACATGTCTACATCCTTCCAAATTCTGTCTACTATCCTTTGCATTCTATCTATACTATTTTTTGTATATTGAAGTAGACACATATATAATATTCCATCATAATTAATTAGGATCTCCTCTTGAAAAGGGGTATTCATAGCCCTTGCAATCAATGGTATGACCTTCATTTTGAGGGTTTTTTATTGTTTTGAAAACAATTTCCCTTTGTGTATGTATTGTACTATAATTGATTAACAATCACCCTTCTACTTTAAGCCTTTATGTAATTGGCCTCCTACATCTCTTTGCATTTGCAAGGTCTAACTTTTGAGGTTTTAATTAACGAGGTTTAATTTGTAAAGACATAGACATGGTCTTACTTGTTTTGGAGAATCCTTGCTTCTCCAAGTTTGGATTATAGTTCCCTCAATTACTTTGTTATGAGGGTCTTTAGGATATTTTGGTTGAGTTTTAATGGCAATAATTCCATTTCAAAATCCTCCATTTTTCATCTCCATCATTTTCAATGTTGTTTATTCATCCATAATTTGTTGCTCTTCAATATGCAAGTCTTCCTCCATTGGGTTCTCTCATGAAGTTGCCCCCTTTTTTTTACAATAATGGTTACTTAATACATTAATAAAAAGGCAAAACGGTTGTGGCTTCATAGGACAACTTGTAAGTACATGGAAGAGAGAACATGTAGATTAAAAATGGACACAAGAATCACTCAAGTCCAAACTTCTAAACTACCCTTCTCTATTTAAAATCTTCCTAAAATGCATTCTATTGCTACTATAATGATGGACAAACTAAGTTAACAAAAGTAGAAATTTACAAAACATTACAAATTAAGATGAAATCACTTTAGCCCATGGTGTCCAATTCTCTTATGACATACTATTAAATCCATAAGAGTGGAATATTGATGTCCTTTGGCTTATGGAATCTACTACATACTATCTTCTTATAGGAAAACGTATTTAGGAGAACCAATCGAGGCTTCATGTGAAATAGAGTTTCGAGGTTATTCAAATCCTTGTTTGCGTTGCAAATCCAAATAATGGACTCTATCATGTAATCACTTCACCTTTGTTGTTTCTTCTTCTAATTTTTCTTTTTGGCATTCCAAAATAACTTCCAAGATAACCAATTTTCTTTTGGGTATAACTAATTGTGCTTTTATTTGCACTAGTTGCCTCTTGGTCACCCTCAACTCTCTATCATTGTTTTTTTCCCATTCTCTTCTCCAATTATCCCATTTCCTTGGCACATAAGCAATAATGTATTAACAATTGTCACAATGAGATTCACACAACTTGATAGCACTTTGCATGCTTGCAATGGGCACACCTATTTTGATGATTGTGAGTATAAACCATGTTAACCACATCTTGGTTCTTTTTGTGAGAGCCAAGCTCGATAAGTTGATGTCCTAGGGGAAAGATTGGGGATAAAGAGATAAGGTTAGGTATTATGGGAGTTGGCATGGGCCAGAAGTTCAATAGGTCTTGAGAAAACAAATACCAATGCATACTCTGTGTCTTCACCAAACCATACGCAAATCAAATTCATAACACAATGTATAAATTCAAAGCTTGAGATATGGAGGTAGGCTTGAATAAGCCCTCATGCGCCTGATTTTCCTCTCACTTGTATCCTCATAGCATGATTGTTAAAGCATTAATGAGCTGCGCAAAGACTTAACAGGAATGTCATCGTGTTTTGCATGTATAGTAGATTAGGCCACTTATATCCATTACTTAATGACCTCATTAAACTTGTTGTTGATATCTAAATTTCGGAAAACATATAGATATCATCGTTTAGGAAGGAACTATGTATGAGAATCGAACCAACCGGGAAAACATGTGTCTACTCCCTATTCTTCAATTAGACTAGGTGTAGCATATTTGTTCTAGCTTGATTTCGATGAGTGAACAAACTACTATTAAATTTTCTACTTGCTCTCTAGATTGATCTTGGATTATGCTACCCCTCTTTTATATCATGAGTTTAATACCATACTAAAATCCCTTGCTAGTATGGTATATGTGATGTTTATTATATCTTTCATTTACTCAATGGAAGACCAACAATCTTACTTCTCTCTTACTTCTCTCTATAGTGCATTGGTACATAAATATTAAATATTTTGTATATATTTAATTGTTTGTCTGCATTTCAACTACGAGAACATCCAATGATGCAGAGTTAGAAACTATTTTAGTTCCAGAGTTTTGTTGTTTCAAGTTGCATATAGATCCCATGAGGCACCTATGGAGTTGACCACAGTGCCTTCAGAATATTTCTAAAATTTCTTACCTACTTTGAGCATATCCTTCTCCTAAATCTTTGTCTCTTGAATTATTAGAACCACGTGGTGTTCAATTTTGCGTGTCCTTCATGGATTCTATTTTATTTTACTCCCTAACCTGTTAAACATGGTATCAGAGCCTATGTTCAGGCCAGCAACAAACCTCGGAAACCTCCATGCTTACACCAGAAGCAACTAGGTTTCCACATAATTCCTAGAATCATTGCATTCGTACCTCTCGATTTTGTCCAGAAAATTCTATCCAGGTGTGACGGACTTTGAAATAGTGCACAAGTCGAGGTGGAAAGCTTTGAACTAACATTTTTTTGTGAATTGAAGTTTCAGACAAATCGGACAAGTATTGCTCAGATTATCATAACATTAATATTCATTAATTAATCAGTAATACAATGGTAGTACAATAAATAGAATTCGAATTCACCAACTCAAACTAATTGGTTAGCTAACTCAGAGTGGAAATAATCATAGTTGGAGCTCACTAGTTAACTCTGGATAACCAAATCGGTATTCAATCAGTTAACTGATGATGGTAGGTGAGGGTAGGTGAATAATGGCGCCTACACTCCCATGAATCATGCAAACTGGCACTGATATAATTGATTGTGATCTAACTAATTGTAATTGAAGAATAACTAAGCATGACTAATTACCTACCATATCCAACTGAAAGTGATTGTTGGTGGCAATCAAAGTGGGATCCTATAATGTAGGGATTGGTCCCTAGGGCTCCTAAACTTATGCAGTTAGGTGCAGTAAGTGGCAGATGACCCTTAGGTGTGTCCCCCATGCACTGGTGGGTCATGATGACCTCCTAAGCTAGGATAAATGAATCAATATACTTATGTGGGTAAAGGGGGTATTAAATAATCCTAACACCCCCCATTAATCCTAACTTTGGACAACTTAGGCCTTGACAACTAGGCCAAAAGTCACCCATACAATCTAAATGAAATAAAATATTGTTTAATAAACAAGGAAAATGGGGGAAACCTCATGGGAAGTGCCCCCCCCCCCCGGATTAAAATAAACAGGTAATTAGGAAACAAGCTTCCATACTTAAGAGAAAATATTTCTCTTTGAGCAAAAACTTGTGAAAAAATTGCTACAATCTGCAACTCTGTGGAGCAATAATGCAGAATCTTGGTTATTATGTGCATTAGCATCCTGGAACTATGCATGTGAACTTTTCAATCTTCTTTCGATCTGATGAATGTTTCCTTTGTCTCTTCTTTCTGGAGGAAGAGTGGAATGATCCAATTTGTTCTTCAGTGAGCCCAACTGTTGACTAGTCCTTACCATCATGTAGAATCTCTCTAGAAGTTTGTTGCACCATACTGAAGGTAGTGAAACTTTGTAGGAGAGTGCAACATGTTCATTCTGATACTGGGACCTTGTTATTCTTCTGTCTTCTAGATTCCCAACAACATTCCCAGCTGTGTCAATTAGCTTTTGGGCCCATTAAGGCCTATGATTTGGAATAGGAGCTAGATATGGATCTAGAATCTCTTGAGGTTCAAACTCAACATCAAGATCAAGATGATCTTGTTCCTCATCTCCTGATTGTGAAACATTAGACAATACATCATCATCAAATAGAAATGAAAGAGTGTTTATACCTTGTTCTGCTTTGGATTGTGGTGGATCATGCAACTAATATTCTTTAAATTGCACACTGCACTCTATGAAGCACCTGTTGGTTGCAAGTTTCATCAATTTATATGCCTTAGCATCCTCTGCATATCACAGCAGTATGCATTCGCTACTCTGGGCTTGGAAATATTTTCTCTTATCAATAAGAATTCTGGACCAAGCTTTGGAGCCAAAAACTCTCAAGTGCGATACATTGGGCTTATGACCCAACAGTGCTCCGAAAGGAGTGGCCCCAATCACTGATTTGTGAGGCACCCTGTTCTGGATATATGGAGCACAATTAAAAACTTCAGCTAATAAGTAAGGAGGAAGATATTTTTCTTTGAGAAGACAAGTTGCCATCTCCTTAAAGGATCTTTTTTTCCTCTCAGCCACACCATTCTGTTGTGGTGTGTATGGAACTGAGTGTTCGATTCGAATGTCTTTAGATACACATAACTACTGAAAATATATTTTGACATACTCACCTCCATTGTCATATATGATGGATTTGATCTTCTTCCCAAGGTTGTTCTCAGATAAGGCTTTAAATACTTTGAAAGTCTTGAATACCTCATACTTTTGCTTCATAAAATATGCCCAACAATACCTTGAACAGTCATCAATGAAGGTCAGAAAATATTTGGATCCATTCATTGAAGTTGTAGGTATTGGTCCTGAGACATCACTATGTATCAGATCTAGTGTGGAGGTAGCTCTTGTTACCTTCCCAACCTCGTATCTTTTCTCTGGATGCTTCCTTACCAAGCAACCAATACATACTCCTTCTGACGATTTGATGAGAGGAAAACCCTCAATTAATTTGTCATTGTGTAGTTGTTGGATATACTTGAAGTTTAGATGGCCAAACCTTTCATGCCACAACTTTCTTGTGTTATTTGCATGAGTCAACAAGGCATTCATATACGAAGTAGGCAGGAAATGTGAAAACTCAGATGCCTTGTAGGCATGATGAGCAAACCCTTTTTCTATGAGATTTCCAGTAGAAGTTTTAGTGATTTCTACTATGTCAGCATCAAATGTAACTCTATTGGGAGAGCTTGTATAAGTCATCTGATAAACAGATAACAAATTTGTTGAAGAGAGGGAACATAAAGCACATTTTGGAATTGTCCATGCTCAAGTTTAATGGAACCTCTCCCAACAACTGGGATCTGAGAATCATCCCCCTTATGAATGTTAGGTCCTCCTGAGAGATTTAGAGAGGTGAAGGATTATTTGGAAGCAACCATATGATTGGATGCTCCTAAATCAATCATATAAGCCTTTGATAGAGTGAAGCCTTCTTTCAAGGCATGGAAACTCTCATGTCCTTTTGTCTGGTGTCCATATTCAGACTTCTTTGCACCTTGTGGAAGGGAAATATTGTTCTGTTCAAGGAGCTTTGACAGCTGATCAATGGTTCTCTGCATGCACTGGCTCTCTGGATGAAAGCCTTTCATACAATAGGAGCACTTAGATTTCTCAATTTTCTTGTTCTCCTTGGAACCTGAGGCTGCATCAGAAATTTATGCTTCTCCTTTGAATTCGAATCATCATTTTTATTCACCTTCCCTTTTAGATTCCCTTTAGCTTGCTCTTTCCTAGATTCTCCAGCTAAGAGGGCCCAATTCTTGGAGGCATTGAACACTCCCATATGAATCAATTTGTCTTGTTCATGGATGAATGACTCTGCAAATGCATATAGAGAAGGCATTTTCCAATTTGGGATGGATAATATTTCGGAGTGGAATGTAGATACAAAGAATGAGAATTCTGAGCCAAGATTGCTTAGAATTGATAGTACAAGTTGCTCATACTTCCTCTCTATCCCACATCGCTTACATTGCAAGAATATGGCTTTGTATTTCAAGAAGAACTATTTAAATGTATCGAAGTTGCTGGGTTGGAGTGCAATGAGCTCATTCTCCAGAATATGGACTCTAATCTCATCTTGTTTGTGAAACAAAGATTCAAGTTTGTCCCATACTTCCTTTGGAGTTATGAGTCCCTGAAGGTGGAACAACAACTCCTTGGATATTTGGATGCACATGAAGTTGAAGGCTTCATCTAGCATATTCAGAAACTTGGATTTCTCAACATATTTATTGGGCTCAACTTTGATTCTCATTGTCATCCTAAAAATGCCTTCGTTACGCAAGGCTATCTGCATATCTACCCTCCAATCAATGTAATTGAAGGGTGTAAGGTTTCTAGGTGATAGAGGACCCAAATTCTCCATTTCACTGTATGTTGATCAACAAATATTCAAGAGCTACGTAGGTACCTGCAAAATCACTGCAAAAGAAACTTCAATTCACAAACATTTGTCAGTTCAAACCTTTCCACCTTGACATGTGCACTTTTTTAGAGTCCGTCACACCTGGATAGACTTCTCTGGACATAATCCAGAGGGACCAACGCAATGATTCCAGGAATTATGGGGAAACTCAGCTGGTTCTGGTGCAAGCATGGAGGTTTATGAGGTTTGTTGTTGGCTTGAACATAGGCTATGATACCATGTTAAATTTCATGAACCATAGATATACAAGCCAAAATGAGAGCTATTTGAAAAGAAGTATGCATTGGAATTATCAAATCAATGTAAATTGAACAACAAATTCATGACAAAAATTTCACACACATTAGACAAGTATTGCTCATATTATCATAACATTAATCTTCATTAATTAATCAATAATATAATGGTAGTACAATAAATAGAATTCGAATTCACCAACTCAAACTGACTGGTTAGCTAACTCATAGTGGAAATAATCACAGTTGGAGCTCATTAGTTAACTTCGGATAACCAAATCAGTATTCAATCAGTTAACTGATGATGGTAGGTGAATAATGGCACCTACAGTCCCATGAATCATGGAAAGTGGTGCTAATCTAACTGATTGTGATCTAACTGATTGTAACTAAAGCATAACTAGGCATGACTAATTACCTACCATATCCAATTGAAGGTGACTGCTGGTGGCACTCAAAGTGGGCTCCTATAATGTAGGGATTGGTCCCTATGGTTCCTAAACTTATGCAATCAGGTGTAGTAAGTGGCAGATGACCCTTAGGTGTGTCCCCCGTGTACTGGTGGGTGATGATGACCTCCTAATATGGGCTAAATGAATCAAATAGACTTATGTGGGTAAAGGGAGAATTAATTAATCCTAACATAACCCTCTACTATCTCAAGAAGCAACATACATTATTCAATTGATTGGGTTTTGTAGGAACCATCAAGTTCCAACACTAATGGCACTCAAAGAATTATGATTGTGATATGCCAATTTTTGCTTATAAACATGTTGTTTATGGAAGATTGAATTATTTTCCTTGTTTGTCATTCTTCTCATTTGTCTTTGTGTGACTTATGGGAAAGCTTATTCAATAGCATTTATTCATTTTCATCATCTTCGTTTCTAGATTGCTCCTTTTTCCTTGAGTTCACACCTTGAGTCACGATACTAGGGGTTCTAGTGACAACTTTAGAATTAAAGGAGAATTTGAGGAAGAGAAAAGGAGGGGGGTCAAAGCCAAGATATAGAGGGGATATATGCACCACAATTATTTTAGGAAGCTCCTCTATCACTATAAGGGATCCACTATCAACATAGGTTGAGAGAGAGTTACCCTTTAAGAAAGAGGGTGGAGAAGGAGCAGAATAAGAGGGTGAAAGAGAGACAGGTTCAAAAGGGGGAGCATTGTGAATGTATGACTAAGAGAGGATTTCAAATATGTTGTCGGAGATCGAGGGATTTCCTTTAGGTTCTTGAAATGTTGAGGGATAATTTGGGTTTGAGCTAATTTTCTTCTTTATAGCCTACCATTGCTCATCCTTGTCTACAAGGGTTATTTCAGGCACAAAAAAAAAGCAATCCTTTGCAAAATGTCCATATTCATGACAAATTTTGCATCTGAAGGGTAGTTATTCATAGTCTTATTTATAGGAGACCTTTTATAGAGACACCTACACACATATGCGAGCATTGATGAACATTCTTGATTTTGGCTCGGATCAATTGATATATTTCTTCAAAGCATTATCTATTATTCTCAAAGAGTCATCATTCCAACAATGAAGAGGTAAATTACACAACCTCACCCAAATTGGGACTATAGAAGGAACATTAACCTCAGGATTGAAGTCTAAAAAATAATTTATTAAGATAATTCTCTGAGCTCTCGTGAAATATGGGTTTTTTTATGAATATGTGATATTTGTCTTCTTTGAACTCAAAGAGAAACACATATAAACCTTGGCCACATAAATAATATGATATTTTACCATCGATCATTACCATCCAATTCTTCTGCATCCAAATATCCATATACTTTAGAGATAACCATATTCCATTGAACCAGTCAACCAGCCATATTTCAACAAATACAAGAGCCTTGTGGTGAGGGGTAGCCACAAGGAGCTTCACTTAAATAATTTCATCAAGCTACCCATCTGGAGAGTTGGGGTTTGGCATTAGGTTTTCCAAGAGAAGTGATGAGCACCTGAAAGGTAATCCCATCTTCTATCGAAGAGGGAAGACCCCATCCTGGGTGTATCTTAGGAAGGGTTATAGAAGGCGCATTAGGGAAAGCAAGTTAAAGGCAATCGACAAGCTAGGGAAAGCATGAAGAGTAGGAGTTTTTTATCGTATCAGTAACCATTAGTATGATCTGAAGGATGATAAGAGGGTGTGAATTAATCCACGTATGTGTGTGCAAGAAGTGCAATGCAAGACTCACACATTTGATCACTAGCTCCAGGAGCCCCTATGGAAACCTCGGGGGCTGATCTCCTTCATGGGAATTGAACCTTGTTCACCAATGGAAAACTCCTCATTCCTCGTCGATGGATCCAACCTCTTTGGGTAGAGTTTCCTCTTTATTCTAATCCATGTGTTCCTCTATCGATTCCCCTCCTATTATGATTTTTATCATATATATTTGTCATTTGTCTTCCTCTCTTTTGTCCTCTTATCGTTTCTCTCAATGTGCTTGCTCTTAATAATCTCTCGTTTCTTCACCATCTCTCTCACCTTGGGTTGGGTTCCATTTCTCTTCTGTGCACTCTTTAACTCTATATCTTGTGGCATTTTTTTTATAAGTTGAGGAGCTAATCTATTGAGTAAAAGTAATAGTGTTACAAAAAATATTACAATTCAAAGACACATTCCTGCTTAGAAACAAGCAGGTGAAGTAGTCCTAGAAAGTTTACCAGACCATCCCTTAATGAGGGAAAATAGGTCCAAAAAAAGAGAGAATGTATCTTTTTACAAAAAAGCATGATTGTCAGACTGTAATTCATGACATGATGAAACCCATAGACTTGTGACAAAACAAAAAGAAGCCCATGACAAAAGCATGTCTAAGGTTTATGGAATGACTCCTCGATGATGGGGCACTCGAAGCCTATGGAGACCGACTCGCTTGGTGCATCCTTGATGCCATAAGCGTCGTCGTCGCTAGAAAAGTAAGGTTCTTCACTGTTGGAGGATTCTTCATCTTCACTATTACTTGCTACACTTTTTCTGGCTGGAGGACTTTTGATCGAGAGGGGAGCTGTCTTCCTCGCCGCTGCCATACTGGGAGAAATTTTGCTGGCAGAGAGGGATTTCATTTGGCTGGGCGTGGGGGAGATTCGCAGTCCATGGATACTATAGGGGAAATGGTAGAGGAGGTGGGTGCAGAGGCAGAAATAGGGGGGATAGTGGGAGCCAAGGGAATAGCAGGTGCAGAAGGTGGATGAGGGACGCCATCATGAAGGGGATGAGAGTGGAAGCGAAGTAGAAGCTGAATGAGAAGATTTGTAATGACTCAGTAGTTTCTGTGGTGCTTAGTAATGCGACCAACAGCATCGAGGGCACCTGAGAGCTCATCCTCCCAATCATTGAACATGTTGTGCACAATGTCTGGAATTTCGATATCGAAACCGTCACAACTAGCCTAACATTAAGCAGAGCAGGGCGCTCATAATGTATGCCTCTCCCCGCACGACCGTGGCAAGGAGTGCCTCTCTGACGTCGAGACATGGCGAGGCGACAAAGGGAGGTTGTGAGCTTGGAACTAGGGGATGAAATGTAGGGAGCCAAACCAGGAGAATGCAGAGAGTAGAACCGAGAGGAAGCTGAGAGCAAATGATAGGGGTGACAGGGGATCCCGAGCCTTAATCCTTTGGCACGTCGGCCCATGCACCAAGGAGACTCATTAAGGAGAGCTCGCGGTGAGGTGACAGACGCGTACATTCTGGCTTCCAAGAGGTCTTCACATCCAACAGAAGATTTAATGCGTGCAGCCATTGGGGTGGATGACGAGGGGGTGACGTCAGGCAAGTGACAGGGTGGCACTGTTGTGTGCCCCGTCATCTACCCTCGTGGCCGTAGTTGCAATGTTGTCACCCTCTTCAGGGTATATCTTGTGGCATTTTATTTTATCATGTTTCTCTATTTTTATTCCTTGTTATATTGTATCAACATCATTTCCTCTCCTCTTGTGTCCTTGCCCCTATGTTCAATAATTCTCGTTTTTTATTCTCTATGTCTCAAAACTTCAAATTTATTTATGTTCATCCCTATATTCTTCTGCCATATTTTCTTGATCTTTTGCATTTGTATCTTGCTTTTTGAAACCACATAGATATTTTGAGTAAGTTAACAAGTTGACAAATTCAATCCCTTTCCAATGGAAATTCTTTCCCAAATCCAATAGGAATTTTGTTGAAAGTTATAGTTCCATCTTATCTATGACAACTTTGGTCATGAAAATTTTCTCTTAGGGTTTTTAGCTTATTTTTATGACCCAAATCATAGTAATTTTGATAAAATAAATGGCTTAGAGTGGAACTTCAAGAAAAAATAAATAAACTAATTGGAAAAGTTGAATTTATCCATTTATCAAGTCACTCCTATCTAAACTTTCCTCTTGTGTTGATTGATGATGATGACGACGATGGTTAACATCCACCAAGACCAACTTGGTATATCAAACCTTAAGATAAGAGAAATGAATTGTTTCGATTTTTGTAAAATTATATTCGTATGTTCAAAAATGGTAGAAAGAAACGTTCATAGGACGCCATAGTTTTGTCATGTTAGAATATTAGGGAACCTAACAACAATGTCATGTGGCATCTTCTACACCTTAAAAAAATGGGACACCATGAAAGAAATGACATGTTAGAAGATTAGGGAACCTAGAAGCAATGTCTCATGGCATCTTCTACACCTTCAAAATATGAGACACCATGAAAGCCTCACTTAATACGAGAAACCCTACTACTATGAGGACAATTTGAAACACCATGAAATAGTGATCAAATTTGAACGGATACTATTAATTTTATGTTGAAGGGTATATATGCATCCAACCCTTCCATGATGAAAAGTTGAAAATATATTTGTACTTCAATTGACAAGAGTAAACTGGCTATACACTTGAACAAGAAATATTCTAAATAAAATATTTCTCTTCAAATTGTTTACAATGTTTATAGTGATTAACCACTAGATACAGATGTTTTAATTTCAATCAAACGTGCTAACATGTATACCTTATAATTTAAGTTTTCATGTGCATAAATAATAAAAATTAATAAACATTGCGTCATGCTTTCTTAAGAGGAATCTCAGAGTATTAAAAAAAACAATATAAAACTTCAAACACAATGACAAAATCAAACCATGAAAAAATGTGCGCAAGAGTAGGCATATTTAGAGCATAATCCATAATGCATAAGTTTGGTTATAACAAGAACTAAACTACCTTTTGGATAATTTTTCTAGGAATCCCACACAAACATAAAAAATGTTGCTCCAATCATTAATGCTAAAAATTAAATGTCTTTTTGACATTGGGCTTGGGATGGGGTAGAGGGAAAGAATGTTATGGGGAATTCTCAAAATATTTTACATGTAAAGTATTCATACTAATGTTAAAGTTGAGGTGTAATAAAACATGAAGGAAGTGAAAGAGTGTGATAGATAAAGATGCATAGAGTTAAGAAAAAGGGGGTGCCTATTTTGGAGAACAAAGAAACAAGGATTTGATGATGTAGAAAATTCAATGAACAAAATCATAATTTTGAAAGCTATAATCCATATTTTAGGTTTGCGTAGTTGACAAGGCCTGTTTTGTACAAGTTAATATCTAAAATTAATTACGAGTATATGTAAGTACGAAAATTTCACTGAGCTTAATAGAGATTTTGTCTCAAACAAAATCACTAAATATTTTTTTGATAAATAAAGAAAAATCTATGCATTATCTTTATGACGAAGTTGGCCAAACTCACACAAGATTCATGGATTGTTGAGATATATATAGTTAGTTATTAGTTATATATTCCCCTTTAAGTATCTATTGCTATAGTGGAGATTCCATTAATTACAAACTCATTGTTTCAAAGGCCCAATAATGTGGTTAAGTACTAAGCAAATTGATGGCTCCCGACACTAAGTAAGGAAAGGCACGTAACTTCCTTCTTTATCAATCATGTAGGATCCAAGGAAGAGTCACTATGACACCAAAATGATGAACAATGTGTACATTCCAGTTAGAATTATAGAAAGATTTTGATTTATCTTTTAGATGTTGTATTTTTCCTTTTTCTAACTAAAATGCATAAATGATACCAATGGGTGAGTACCAACAACATTTTCTTGACACAGATTTTGGAACTAATACATTTTTGGCCCTTCAAAGATACTAAGCTTAGATGGAACAGGGAAGCACAAATAGTTAACTCTCGGATCCATTTTTGACTGAATATAAAATCCCATTGTTAAATCCTCATCATAGCTATCGCAAGGCACACACATCTAATAAATCAAGCACTATCAGTTTTGATCAGCATCTCCAGTTTCAACAACGAGAACACAAGCAACAGATGCCACGCGAGTTAAAGATTTATCACATGGAGGCATAGTCCATGAATTTGCAAGAGCACGTAGATGCCATACCTCCATGCAAAAAGTGCCCTATCACTGTATCCTACCCACCAACTACAACACATTCAACATGAATGGCATGAAGAAACTTTAGATGGACTAGACGATTATAAATGAGGAGAAATACAGTTTTATATTTAAGATAGAAAGTAGCGACTAGCAAGCTAGCGCTCAATTGTTATGTTCAAAGAACTTTTGCTAATAATAACGAAGACTACATTATCGCTTTTTAGTAAGTAATATTTCGTTCTTGTGTCACTGTGGATGAGGGCCGATCCATAGTTGATTATAGGGACTCGTGTGTTAAAGTAGAATTAGTATTTCATTTATATTTTCATAGAACAAATAGTGTAGGATTTATACAAGTTGTAGCAATTTCCAATATTTCAGTAAGATAGAGTTGATGAATGATTTGTGTTAACATAGGTGTCTTCTTATGTTTTTGTGATTTGAAGTTAAATTATTTATTTTCACATGGGATATTGTTATAAGGATGAGGAAAAGAACAATCTAGCATTGGTATGTTGATGGTAGGGTATATTATGAAGCCTTTCAAAAGGTTTGTCGAAAACTAGGCGAAAAGCTTCTTAAAACTTGTCTACGAAAACAACTGATAAAAGATAAATGTCTGGTTGAATATCGAATATCCATGTTTCTTGCAACTCCTAGATTTTAGATTGAATTATCTTTGCTTTTTACCAGTATTGCTTTAGATAAATTGAATTGAAGTTTTATACTACTAGGCATCGTCAACTTCTCTTTGTAGTTGCATAAATTGTGCACAACCCTCATAAGTTTGTACGAATCCCTGGGTTTGACAATTAAAGTAAAAGGTTTATAAACAAAACTATTATTGCTATCTTGCCTTAATGAGATACAATATTAATGATGATTGATGAATCCTGTCACTTTTTTGGCAACATTGTTGGGGAGGCATTCCATACCACAAGGAAGCATGACAATATTAATTAGTTTTTGCATCAAGATTAAGAAGGTTTCATTTGGAACAAGAGAAAGCATGCAACATAAGTGCTACCAAGTAAGTCTCTCTGCTACAACACAAAAAATTTAGTTACTTCTTTCATTATTTTCACAATAGTTAGTCTTTTTTCAAAACCATTAGAAAAAACACAAGAAAAACCTAAAAACCTTACAAAAATCCATAAAAAAGAAGAAGAAAAAAACATCCTTTACCACGAAATGAATGCCTATATATAGGGATGAGTTTGGCTTGTTTATCTCGAATAACAACCATAAGGGAGAGTAGGAAGGGAATCTTGAGATTCTTGACCCATCATCTACCCAACATATGCCACCAAGAAGGATACAAGGTCTCTTTGGATTAATAGATGATTCATCAGACTATTTTAATAATGTAAGTATTGAGAACCACACAATGTCATACAAGGAGGAAGAAGAAGAGCGACCTAACATTTTTTATTTTCCCATTAGAGGAGGTCGTAATGACAAAGCCAAGATGAAAATCATTAACCTTGTTGGATTATTAAATTTTCATGGGTTAACCTCAAAGGACCCAGATACCTTCCTGTTTGAATTCAAAGTAGTTTGTAGAACCTATGATTACACCATGGATGCACAAAAATTGAAGATATTTCCCTCAACTCTAAAAGACTCTGCACTAAGATGGCTCATGAGTTTAGAGCCTAATAATATTTTTACCTAGGATCAAATGAAAGATACTTTTATTGAGAAATACAAAGATTATTGTAAATCTAGGGAAACCAAGGATGAGATCTTTAGAATGATACATGGACCAAATGAGTCATTAGAAGACTATAAGGAACACTTTAAGCTTATCTATAAACGAGCTCATGCCTGTGCTTCAGATGAGAAATCTATTAAACTTGTACTTCTGAAGGGGGTAAGAGAATAATTCCTATCAACCTTAAAACTCTTAGCCAATGGGGATATCTACCAAAAAGACTATGATGAGATCAAACAAATCTTCAAAAATCACTATCGATCTACAAAGAAGAAACCTAGGGGAAAGGATCCCTCTGATCATCTAGCCAGACCATCCAGTTCCACGATTACCAAATCACATTTAGGAAATCTACTAGACAACATGAAATGATATATTTTACACTCTATGGCATTACAAATGGATTACATGCAAGCCAAATTAAAGAAAAAATAACTTGATAGAGCTTCGATTTTTTTTCCCAAATTGTAGAAAGACACATAAAAAAAATGAGTGCCCACTAAATCTAATGCAAGTTAGTGCTAAAAAAGTTGAATGTTGTGGGATATGTTCTGATAGACACCCCATAGATGATTATCCTTACTTAGTTTCTCTGAATGCCAACCTATATGAACCATAAAGCACATCAGAATCTCTCTACTATATAAATCATAGGAGACCAACACTGCAAATACCCTTTCAACAATCTTATAGTCATCCACAATATTTGAATTTCCAAGGACAACCACCTTACCAGACATATGGTTCACCATACCAAAATCATTATAACCAACAAACATTTCATCCCACCTATTCACCTCAATATGTGCCAAACCCATACAGACAACAATTGTATCTTGCACCTAAATGGACCTCCATTGGACTAAGCTAATGGAAAAACCCTTAGCCCATACCTCCTGCATATGGACAAAACTTTCCTTCCACGGGATGGAGGCAAACCTCCACCATCGAGGCCACCCCTGCCGACCCAACCCACTCTGAATCCTAATAATAGGCAAGTACAACCTACATATACCATTGAAACAACCAATTACCCAATATACTCAGTGGATACCATAGAAATAAATCAGTTGAACATGCGCTCTAGAAAAATTGTAACACGCCCAATAGTTGAAACCAAAAGACCAAATAGGTACATCTCTCTCTCCTACATAACATAATACTCTGGAAAAGGAACATGTAGAAAAAAAACCTATAACAAAGGAACAACATATCGCAGATCCACCATCTATTATTCCACCTTTTCCATAGAGGTTATAGTCCAAGCAAATTGAAAGACCTTAAAATCCCAAACTTGAAGAACTTAAAAAAAATTGTGTTAAAATTCCCCTCCTATAGGCTATTAAGGAAAACCCAATCTATAATCAATACACCAAAGATACATGCATAAAGAGATCAGGTAGGAAAATAAAAGACCCTTTAGATATCAATGTCGTAGGACAATTGGAAAACCTCATGATGGGGAGAGTCGTTAACCCAAAATATGTTGACCCAAGAAGTCCAATTGTAGATGTCCACATAGCAGGAAATCTAATTTCTAAAACCCTCATTGACTTAGGATAAACCATAAACATGATGACTTAAGATACCATGATCAAACTTGACATTCAAAACCTACTAAGGCAAACTACTACAATTTTGCAACTTGCAGACAATTCTACAGTTTGTCTGGATGGCATATTAGAAAACATTATGGTAACCATAGACACATGGAGGTAACCAACAAATTTGATTGGTATCCACACTAAAGCTAAGCTTAGTGGATACTCTCTCATACTTGGGAGACCTGGCCTTGCAATGACTGATGCACACATCGGATGTAGGCAAGGATATTTGACTATCACAAATGGGTTAGAGACAAAGAGCTTAAGCCTATATCCTCCTGCCATACCTCATTTAGATATTGGGAAGTCTCAATGGAAATCAAACAAAACTGATTTTGATCAACCTATTAATCTTGTTTTAACCATTGATACTGCCTTAGCACTTAGATGCCCACAAGAAGATACAATCATTTCTAATTTTTTCTAGAATTTGTATGATAACCCTATCTCTTTTGGAGAGAACCATACCATTTCAGATTTGGAATTCATAGGAATGGAAGGGCCCATATGGCAGAAACTCTATCTTATGGAAGAAACGGAAACAACTACCAAAACAATACACATTACACCTCACAAAACATGAAAAACCAACAATCATATGTCACCTCCACAAGAACAAAAATTGATTCATCTCCTCACTAAGTACCAAACAACCTTCACATGGAGCTATCTTGACATGAAAGGAGTCAATCCAACCAATTTCCAACACCATATATACATCAAGGATGATGTCACTCCTGTCAGGCAGCCACAATGAAGAATGAATCCATCTCTACTAGATATTTTGTCAAAACAAAACTGCAAAAACTCCTCGATGCATAATTCATCTACCCTATATCAGACTGTGAATGGGTATCACCACTAGTGATTGTCCCAAATAAAGGAGGAAAATGGAGGGCGTGTATAGACTATATAGAACTAAACAAAGCCACAAAGAAGGATCACTTTCCATTTCCATTCATTGACCAAGTTTTAGATACCCTAGAAAGGAATAAATTATTCTCCTTCCTAGATAGTTTTAGTGGATATGACCATATATAAATCCATCTAGCAGGCCAATACAAGACTACGTTCACCTCTTCATGGGGAACCTTTGACTACAGAGTCCTTCCTTTTGGACTTTGCAATGCCCCAACTACCTTTCAAAGAGCACTTTTGAGTATTTTTGCTAACTTCATTCATGACCGCATGGAGATATACATGGATGATTTCACCCCGTATGGAGACAAGTTTGAGGAAGCTCTCATAAACTTGGAAAATGTTCTTAAAAGATAAGTGGTATTGAACCTTTGCTCAAGTAATGAAAAATGCTAATTAATGGTGGACGAAGAAGTAGTTTTAGGTCATTATGTATTTGCAAGGGGAATCACATTAGACCCCGCCAAAATTCAAGTTATAATTAATCTACCCCCTCCATAGAAATTAAAAGATGTTATAATTTTTATAGGACAATATGGATACTACAAAAGATTCATCCCAGATTACAGTAAAATAGTTGCCCCAATGTTTTCGCTAATGACCAAAGATACATAATTCTAGTGGGATGCTAATTACCATCGAGCATTTGAACTAATCAAACAAAAGATTATGGAAGCACCTGTATTATCAGGACCAAATTGGGAAATCCCTTTCCACATACATTTCTATGCTTCAAACAAAGAAATCAATGCAGTTTTAGGCCAGGAAATCGATAAAGTACCATATGTTATTTATTACATTAGCAAGAACCTTGCAATACCAGATCTCAATTACATTGTCACATAGAAGGAATTCCTTGTTGTTATCTACTCTATCAAAAGGTTTAGGCACTACATCACTTGATACCATGTACTCATCCATATTGATCACTCGACAATTAAATATTTGATGAATAAGATAGATGTCAGTTGTAGAGCCATAAGATGGCTTTTACTATTGCAAGAATTTGATATAACTATTATAGATAAGCCAAGAAAACATAATGTGGTAGCATATTTCTTGTCCACATTAACTCATGTTGCAGATAAAGACCTGATAGATGATAAATTCCTAGATGAACACATTTTTGCCATCTCTCTACACACTTAATGTTTTGTTTCCATTACAAATTACTTGGCCACTAGAAAGTTCCCTCGACACTTCAGTTATAAAAAAAGATGAAACATAATTAGAAAGAGTGTTCCATTTTCATGGATGCAAGGATATCTTTTTTTAAAGCACCAAACTATATCGTGAGAAGGTGCATCCAAGAAGGTGAGTTCCATGATGTTATCCACGCTTGCCATGATGAACCATGCGGTTGACACTATGCAACCAAAATAACAACATACAAGGTACTCCAAACATGATACTATTAGACAACTTTACACAGAGATGCATCAACTTATGTTTCCAAATGTGATAACTATCAAAGAATGGGATAGCCAATGCAAAGAGATGAAATGCTTCTCCATCCTCGGTTATCAATAGAAGCTTTTGAAAAGTGGGGGATGGATTTCATTGGACCTATAGATACTCCATATATCATGAAGCATCATATATTGTTCTACATAGACTACCTAACAAAATGCGTGGATGTGAAAGCATTATGATTGGAAAAAGAGGAATCAATTGCCAAATTTCTAACAGAATAAATCTTCACTAGATTTGGAGATCCTAGAGAGTTAGTTACTAGTAGAGGTAAACAGTTCACATCAAACTTGAATGAAGATATCCTTAGACTCAACAAACTCAAACACAAAAAATCAACATCCTACCATCTGCAAGCAAATGGCCAAGATGAAGTCACCAATATAGAAATGGAGAAGATCCTAACTAAAACAATACAAATTCATATAAGAGATTGGGAAAATAGACTTCATGAGGTTACATGGGCATACAACACCACCTGGAAGACATACAACACCACCTGGAAGACCACCAGATGACTCACCCCATACGAGTTGGTCTATGGAAATAAAATAATGCTTCATATTGAATTCGAGTTAAAAACATTAAGGATAGTAATGGAACTTAATATGGACCTATCTACAACACAAAATGAAAGACTACTCCAACTCAATCAACTAGATGAACTAAGGCAACAAGCCCTACATCACACATAAATGGTTTGGCAGCAAAGGAAGGCATGGCATGACAAACTCTTAAAAAACAAGGACTTCAAACAAGGAGACCGAGCCTTGATATATCACACAATATTTAAGGATTTTAAAGGCAAGTTAAGAAATAGATAGTTGGTCCCCTATCAAGTTGACATCATTTACGACAATGGATTAGTTACAATCTCCACTATATATGAGGAACATATACCAATGCTAATCAATGGACATCATCTAAAGCTGTATAACAAACCTCTCAACAATGCAGAGTTAAAAAAAAACTCAAAGTAGCGAAGCTGCAATTAATATTAGGGAAACCAAGCCCTCCTCTGACCTAATCAACAATGCAATATGCTTATAAAGAAAGAACTCAGTTGAAAACTTCTTCTGAAGCGCCCGTGACAAGATATAGAATTGAAAACCTCAAAAAAGAGGCAATTTTCTAGTCTGTATATATTAAGAAAAAGAGAAAAAAACAAAGCAACAAATACAAAAGAAAAAATTACATCTTTAATCCCTCCTAATTCACTACCAATTACAGGTCATCACGCACCAACACAGTTCGCCACACGCACCAAATACAAAAGACAATATACATCATTTCTACAAAATGTACAACATGCCGCCAACAAGTGCAACAAACACCCTAATGCAACTTGCAAAAACAGTAAGTTAGGAAAATGGTAAGTCTACTCATCGACAAAATTAAATTTGAAAGTTTATATTTTTTTGATTTGTTGTGTAACATTGTTCATCATCTTGATGCGAACATAGAGTAATAAACCTCGGGGGAGGAAAACATATATAGACAAAATATGCCAATTTTCTTTCACACATGTTAAATATTAGGATGAAAGGTCCACATCAAGGATGGAATATGATTGGTCCAAAAAATGCAGTCCAGAATCCAGATCACAAGTTGTGTCTGAAGGCCGCCATATCCCACCACTAAAAATCATAGTTAAAAAGTACGGATGGGACAAATGGCACAAGTTCAACAAAGGAGCGAGTGGATAACAGTGAAAGGGAGAGGTGGTTGCCAAAGTTTTGAAATTATCGACGAGAAATAATGACCAAGGCTATGACATGAAGATCATTCTTAAAGTAGCTCACTCTAAATTCACCAACTTGAGCTAAAACACTCTCGCAATTGTCAAACCAACAGGAAGCGAACATTAGAGCACTGCGCAAAAGGACAACGTCGAGCCACATAATAATCAAAGGAGGTAATTCGAAAACCCTGCCTCGCAAATTCCAGTGATATTCTCGATTCTTTTTCTTTTCTTCAGTCGAAAAAAACAGTTCCTTGATATTCTATTGAATAAAAGGTAACCTAGTACATCATCATATAAAACTGTCCATACCCCAATGGGTCAAACAGAACAGTAAATACCACATCTCAATACAGTACAAAACAGAAATATAACTATACCCATGTTGAGAAAACATACTATCAGCATCTGGGCATCAATACATGAAAAGGACCTCTCATAAGTGAGCATTATAATCATCAATCAAAGAATGTCCATAAAGAA
The DNA here is from genome assembly GCA_001517045.1 of Pseudotsuga menziesii. NCBI lineage: Eukaryota > Viridiplantae > Streptophyta > Pinopsida > Pinales > Pinaceae > Pseudotsuga > Pseudotsuga menziesii. The sequence continues at coordinate 633,824 of LPNX010691763.1, read as the reverse complement.
ACATAACAAGAGCCCAGAAACCTTATCCAAAGCAGGCAAGTGACTCTCAAAATTCTTGTTACTGCTACTCGGCATAACCAAAAATAACTCAAAAAAGTCCTTGAGATAAATATCTAAAATAGAATGAGCAAATTCTAAAAAATTTGGAGTGAGACTTCCCCAATAAACTCATCATCATAAGATTCTGTAAGTAAGAGATGACCAGGAGACATACACAACCCCTCCTTGGATAAGATGTCTGCCCTCTTGTTATGTTCCCTATACACATGACTAAAATCCACCCAGGTGAATGAGGACATGAGTAATATGGTGTTGTAGCACCAAGCCTCAAGGTTCACCATGTCAAGGGTGGATTCACCCTTTGCCCAATTTATAATCACCGAGGAGTCGCCAAAGATATGTAAGTATGGCAGCCTAATATCTTTGGCGACCCGTAAAGATGCCCAGAGTGCTAAAAGTTCTGCTCTAGTATTTGTACTGCTCCCACATCCAAGCTTAATAGCAAAAAAGTGGTGATCATTTAACCAAATACATATACCTACTCCTCCAATTAAGTTTGTCACAGCTGCATCAAAGAAAACCATAGGAAATTTTGCAACAGGAGGATCACCAATGTCACGAGTTTTATGCCTTGATTTTAGCGGGACCTTATATGATATTACCTCATCAAGGATATTATGACATAAACTGGCAATGTTAGGATTCAGATCTTCAAATAAATTATGGTTCCTATCCTTCCATATATTCCAGATGAAAAAAAGAGGCAGGTACTAGAGGCTTCCACCCTTTGATGCCCAGTTAATGAGATTTTCCATAAGGGATGGAGCAGAGTAAAGTAGATGAACATCAAAAAGTCTATTGAGACCCTGTATCAGCTTCTGCACGAAAGGGAAGCCAACAAAAAGGTGTTCAACCATTTTAGCATCCCCTTTGCATAAACAACACCTATTGGGACCGTGCCAATCTTTCTTGCACAGAGTATCCCAAGTATTAATTTTCAGATTACAAGTTAGCCAGATAAAACACTTCAGTTTTTGTGGAATATTTAAGTGCCAAATCTTCAAAAGGAAATCATTGGCCATGATCGACCGTTGTTCAGAGACTATAAGATCATATGCTCTTTTGGTTGTCACTATACCCAACTATTTGTCAAACATTCAAAGAAGTGTGTCTTCAGAAATCTCAATCCTTATACCACCGTGCGTCAAGCCTTTGACGTATGTACACCATTGTTCAGCCCAATCACCCCCCAAGTATAGATCCGATGCAGTATACCAGTTGAAACCATCATCACCACAATCATCTAGATTTTGAGCTTGTGCTAGATTGGATATCCTCAGGTCATTAAGGTAATCTCTAAGCTCCTTGGATAATAGATACTGCGAGTTGAGCCCAGCAATAGGGTCCACTCCCAGCCGAATCTTTAAACCATTCCCTACCTTTCATCCCAACTGACTAGTAATCGACTCAATAATACTAATAAAACCATTAGAAGTAAGAAGTTCCAGAAACATTGAATTTTCAGGCCCGAATCCAGTCTTCTAAGGATCTGTTCTTGAAGTATTTATGGGCAATTATTCTGCTCCAAATACCTATACCATTAAGAAGTTGTCGCATACTTTTCAGTCTCAATGATATTCCAAACCATTCAAGGTTCTTTATATCCCAATCGCCATATTCAATAAGGGTAGATACAGTTTCCCAATTTACCAAATGTCAGTTCTGATGTTCAGCAGAGGATCCCCATAAAAGGAGAAAATAGCTCTTCTAAGTAAATTCAGAATAGATTTTGGACACCTAGCCAAGGCAAACTAGTAGACCGCCAAACTAGTGAGAACAACTTTAATAAGTACCAATCTGCCACTGAGAGAGAGTAACCTGTAGATCCAGTTTTTGATCTTTTTTCAAATAAATCAATCATCCACCACCAATCAGAGGTACGATACCCCAATGGTTTCAAGTCGTATCCCAAATACTTAAAACTCGATGTAAGCGGTTCCATTCTGAAAGGGAGCAACTCCACAATATTGCTTCTAATGTCATCATCCACATTCTGATAGATAAATGATGACTTTTCCAAGCTGACAGTCATCCCCGAAGCCAAGCATAATAAGTCCAGTGCATCTTTATAAGCTCTCCACTCACTAATAGTGCCAATACCAATTAAAATAACATCATCAACAAATAACAAGTGTGTTATCGATAGATCAGGTGAGAACTGGAAGCCCTTTATGAGACCTTTCTACTATGCATCCATAATAATTCTGCTGAGACTCTCAATAACCAGGATGAATAATGGGGGAGACAATGGGCATCCTTGACGAATTCCTCTGGATGCAGGGAAAAAGTCCGAGGGGGTCCCATTAACTAAGACAGCAAAGCAGGAGCTAGATACACAGCCCATAATCCAATTCACACCCAAAAGGGGAATGCCAATCTAAATGAGCATAAGTCTAAGAAAAGTCCAATTCACTCTATTAAAAGCTTTAACCAGGTCAAGTTTTAAAACCATGACGCTAGAATTCTTAGTCTTTATAGAGTGTAATAATTCCTGGGTTATACCTACAGGTTCAGTAATCTGCCTATCCTTGAGAAAGCCAAATTTTTGTGCAGAAATAGACTTGTTAAGGATTGTCTTCAGTCGAAGGGCCGCAATCTTTGAAATGACCTTGTAGACCAAGTTACATAAAGAGATGGGACGAAATTCAGCAAAGGTGTAGGGATTCTCACACTTAGGTATCAGAGTCAAGAAAGTAGAGTTTAGAGCCCCAGATATTTTCCCATGGGTTCTAGCCTGCTCAGCAGCCAAGAACAGTTCATCCCCAACAAGGTCAAAAAAGGCCAGGAAGAACTCAACTAGCCAACCAATAGGGACCGGGCTTTTATCCTTCTTAAACCCTGTTAGTACAACTTTAACTTCTTGGATCGAGATGGGCTTAATGAAACAATCAATATCTTCATCAGTAGTCATATTCGGGAAAATTCTGATCACTTTAAGTTGGTCAGCAATATTTGAAGTCTTGTCATCACAAAAAAGTTCACTAAAGTGTTGTTTGCCCAACATCTTAAGTGCAGGGTCCTCTGAAATAGGATTACCATCCTTATCATTTAGAGACCATATAGTATTAATATTTCTTCTAGCAGATGCATATGAGTGAAAAAAATTGTGTTTGCATCCCCTTCCTTTATCCACTGAACTCTGCTTTTTAGTCTCTGAGTAGTAATCTCATGGGCCCAGTATTTTCCTTTCCTAGCTTGAAGGATTTTTAATTTTTCTACATTGGAAGTAGATAAGAGACTAGAATCCTCAAGTAAGATGTTGGATATACCTTCATTAATATCCAGGATCTGCTGCTTCCTTTCATGGTTCTTCAACCTCTCCCATTCTTGAACAATACATTTGAGTCTACACAACTTAAGAGTAAGGGCATCCATATGGCTATAATCATCCATGTCCAGAGGGGTCTTCCAAGAAGAAAGGACCAGATGAGCAAAGTCTTCCTCCAAAATCCAAGCCCTATTAAATTTAAAGGGACAACACTGAGAGAACAGTTTCGAGCCCCACTCCAAGCAAATAGGATAATGATCAGAGACATCAGTAGGGGTAGTGCAAGTTCTGTAGAAATAAAGGCTAGGAAGAAGAGATTCATATAGAAGAAACTGATCCAACCTTTTACTAATGTCTGCCTCTCTCGAGCGCCCATTTCTCCAAGTAGGGCCTGAAAGATTCATAGAGAGTTCCACCAGTTTGTTGCTGGAAATGAGATGAGAAAAAAAAGGAGCCAAGGGGTCAATCCTAGCATTGCTTCCCCAGACTTCATAAGATGAGATGGTAAAATTGAGGTCCCCAGCCAAAAGTAAATTTGGTATTCTAAGTAGTCCACCAGCCACCAAGTTATTACAGTAAACAGTTCTTTGAGTATAGGGCCCGTAGCAATTAATAACAGTAAAAGTCTCAAATAGACCCTTAAGGTTGCTTTAAGGATGATACCGACCAAATATGTGAAAGCTTTACAATAGACCATGAGGGGGGTCCAGCTTGGAAGTAGGCCTCCAGAAAGGCCCAATGCATCAAAGGCACAAAATTCCCAACTAGGTTTTAATTTGGAAAACAGAAGAAGAGACTAAGAGTAATAGTGCATAGTATCTTGAATAAGAATCATATCAGGGCTTAAGTCAGAGAATAATCTTCCAAGGGATTTTTGTTTGGTAAGCCCTCCAAACCCCCGAATGTTCATAGATAAAATTTTCATGGAGAAACAGACTCAGCAGGTGTACTTACTCTAAGAACCTGTGAGGGAATAGGAGAGATGCAGTGTTGTCTAGTCGCATTCTTGAGTCTAGTCGATAGAGGGGTATAAACCCTCGTATCCCCAGGAGCCTCGAAGGGTGGTTTCTTGGATTTCCTGATGATCACATTTTTAAAATGGATAGAATCCAAGGGTAAAGTGGAAAGGGAGATAGGAGTTTTATCAGAAAAGATCTAGAGAGATATAAGGAGCGAGGGATCTTGGAAATCCGGATCTTCATGAGGACTAGATGATGAGATAATAGGCAGGGGTACAGTGTTTTTAGGTGGGGACAAAGGGCTAGTAGATGATAAAGGGGGGGAAGAAGAGGATAGATGGAGAGAAGGATAGTGATCCAAAGTGAAGGGTGGAGGTCCATCATCAGGTGTATGCTTAGAGGAAGAAAGTGGCTACAAGACAGTAGAATCCTCAAGGTTCCCCATAGGGCCAGAGCAAGAGTGAAGGGTGACAGCTTCCATATCTTCAATATACATCAGCTGACCCTTCGAAATATTTTCAAAGGTAGAAGGTGAAGAAGAAGCATAGATGATATCAGTAGAGTCCTCCAGAGGTAAATCAGGATTAAGTGTGATAGTAGGAAGAGGTGGGTCAGGTGCAGGTAAGGAAATCATAACCACACTTAGCAGGATAACCTGAGCGAAGGTTATGACAAGTATTTCGGAGGGGTCCAGTTTCATGGCAGAAATTACTTCTAAACGGAAAATGCAAATAATCCAGTCTTTGGGTAAATACCTGATCTCCACAAACAATATCAATTTCGGGAATAAGGCCTTTGGTAATATCAACTTCGACTAAGAATTTAGCCATCTGTTTGTCAAAAATAAGATGGAAGTCTTTTTCAAGAGTAACAAAGCACCCAATCATGTTCACCAGATCAGTAAGGATATCCTTATTCCAAAGAGGAAAGGGTAATGTAGGAAGAAGTACCCAAAGGTGTCTAATGGTCACCCTTTCAGTGAAGGGGTCGAAACCTGAGTGCCACCGATTCAAAACTAAGGAGCCATCCAGAACAGGCCACAGGTTCCCGAGGATCAAAGAAGCATCCGACTCTTCAATAAAAACAAATACCAACCATCTGTTAGCAAGGAGGCTAATAGAAGGCACATAATGAATGAGAGGCTTCTAATGGGTGGTCGCCCATTCGACCCATCCCTCCTTTAACAAAGAGCAGTACTCCAACCTACCAATAAGAGCCCTATGACACAAAGTCTCAACTTTATCCATGAAAACATCATGCCCAATAACAAAGCGAGGTTTCGGTTCGAGAGCCTTAAGAGATTTGACCTTACGACGAGAGGGGTTTTTAAGGCGACCCTTTCCAGGGTGAAGAGTCCCAGTATCATCAGTCGAGGCACCCATAATATGGGAGAGAGGATCGGTGGAGCCTAGTCATAGACAAGGGACCAAGGGGTGGCCAAGCCAAACCCTCGTGAAGCAGCAGGGAGGGAAACAAAACCAATCACACCAAAAAGAAACGAGATGTCAGGTATACCATACAGGTCACCAAACCTTACAGGACAGGGACCCGAGGTGAGGCAAGGGACCCAGCCCCCACCTGAAACCACACCAAAAGTCCCAAAGATAGAAACCAAACATAAAAAACCACTACAAAGGAAAATATAGGCAGGTGAAACAGAGAGACCAAACCATGAGGAGACCAAGGTGACCAAAGACGAAAAAAGATATAAAAATAGTTCCCACTTTTTACAACATGGTTGGTACTAACCCTCAGTTCAGGGTTAACTCCATGTGGGGTTAGCGGTTGTCAAGCCCATAAACCCTAGATTAGGGTTAACAACTAAGCCCCTAACTAGAACCAAAAAAAAATGTAAATTTTTTTTAGAGAGAAACAGGAATACCTGGAGTCAGGACAAACCTGACATCGAAGAGGACACCGAAAACCCAGGAGCGCAGTCAACAGAGTTTCGTAAGGTTCAGCGAAAGGTTTAGCATCTTCCACCGAATCTCCGATATCTTGCATCAATGACTATAACGTGAATATCGATACCATAGTAAGACACACCATACCCATACCCAACAAACCCCCTCGGGTTCATACCGCAAAGAAGATATCCGTGACCAAGCTACAACGGAAAAACCATAGCACTCGAAAGCAGAGAAGTGTTGGAGATCCCAGAAGCTCAGTCAAACATGACAGAACGACAGGCCCCAGCAAAACCAGTCTCACTGAAGGTTCCAATGTGGTCAGGTGCAGCATAAAAACTGGGTCAACATATACATGAGGAGCAGTAGACCCAAAAGGTGAGAGAAAATCATTAGTTTCCCAACACCATCACCCAGGTTACCATTTCAGCATTCATATGCATCATACGCCGGTTAGAACGGAATCAGCCCGGAAAGTATGACTCGGCAGCGCAGGTAGCCGCGAACCGAAAACCCTAGGAACATGCCGTAAATAACCCTCCATCAACGCCTCAATACCCCACCAAAAAAACCAAATGCAGGTCCATCACGGTCTCGGATACAGAAGGAAGCGGCCGAAAAGTTGGTCCAGGAGCCATGGGAACTAGATAACCGTGAAACCCTAGCTGGTTTCTAGGCTCATTCATCTCTCTCTCTCCAATTGTCCATTCTTGATTCTTTTTCAAACTAAGGAATTACATAACACTGTCACTAGAAGCAGAGGAGAAAATATCGAAATAACTGGGAGTTTTGTGGAAAAAGAGCCAACATACCATGCTAAATTGTTTAAAGCCCCAAAATCCATGCAACGTTTTTAGGATGTAGGATCGGGCCAATATTTTATAAAATTGGATGGGTACCATGAAGGTTTGGCCAAAGAATTTTTTGGTAATATGAGAAGGATCGATTATGATAGTTGCAAAACTGAAATAAAGGGTGTCTCCATAGAACTCAATAAGGATTAACCTATTAAGGTTACAAGGCTTCCTAAGGGAATGAAATGGGATAAGTATGATAGAGAACTTGCCCAAGAGGATAAGAAACAATTATTTCGATTTACTGAAAGATATGAAAAAGTTAAAGGGAGCGTCAAGAGAGACTCATTGGCGAAGCAATGGGGATAAGTGGCCCTAATTATTATGAAATACATTACCTATGATGGACAGCATGCCTTGGTGCATGCCTACCACTTTCGCGTATTGAATCTGTTGAGAAATATTAGATGGAAAAGAGTAGGGAAGAACATCAGTATACAATGGTTCTTATTTAAAACCCTTTCTTCCATGAGCATTAAATACCAGCTAGGCGAGCCTAATGCTTTGTCTCACCATGGACTGATAAAGTTGATTATCTATAACATATCGACCAAAGACTACACCCCTTTGATGTGGGAAACCTTTTTAAAAATTAACAAATCCAAGATATAAGTTTTATACAAAAGAGTTTAAGGACATTTCAAGGAGCATACAACCCCGTGAGCGTAAACACCAATAAACCAGGCAACAATGGAAGAAAATACATCTAAGGGAAAGGCCCAATTTAAGATAAAAAATAGTTCCATCTCACAAAGGACCAAAGGTAGTCGTAAAAGAATAACAGAAGAAGAAAAGAAGGAAGAATTCAAGGAAGATAAAGGAGAAGAAACAGTCATAGATACTCTCCTCCAGTTGGGAGAATAGGAAGAAAATCCTTCCAAGAAAAGAACCTTATTGCCTAAAATTTAGGAAATTTCAAAGAAGTGAAGGAAAATGGGAAAGCAGAAAACCGTACAATATTCACTCTCATATTCTGATTCGCTCCAGGAAAAGCAACAAACTTCAAATTTAGACCTCGATGATATGTTACATTTTTAATGGTAATACAAGATCTTAAAACATTTAGCATCATAACATCATAACCATATGTAATAGGATCACTGAAAGATATACAAAGTGCAACACAAAGAAACACACAAGAATTTTATCCTAGGAAACCCAAACGAGAGAAAACCTAACAACTTCTTATGTATATATTTGTCAATTAGTACAATGTTAGACAACGATAAAAACCCAAAGATAAGATGCATTTTCTTCTTCTTCTTCGTATTCACTAGTGAACTTGTCTTTCTCTTCCTTGAAGGGAACTTACTTGAGCTTGCAGTGTGGCCAAATGAGGGAGGGTGCCTCCTTGTTTATATTGATCATGTGTGTGACCTTTTGGTCCAACAGGGTCGACTTCTGGACCCTACTCTATTGACCTATCCTAAGGGTACTCAAAAAATACATTTTACAATATTCTTTTGGGGGCTTTTGCCTTGAGTTACAACGAAGGTTTTACCTCAACTCTTATATGACCAATTACATTAATGACACCTTTCGATCGGAGGGAAAACATCCCCGAAAGGAGGCACAGTAAAAGCACAACAAAATATAATAATAATAATACAAATGATACAATAAATAATATCTTTTGAAGTTACATTTACAACAACATTATATAGAGGAAATTTCTACTGGGGACCAACAAGAATTAGAGGAAACCTTTATGGGAAACTAGGATAATATAGAGCCCTTATAATTTCAATAAGATGTTCCTAGTTCATCAATAACTGGAAAAGGATATGAATTAAAACTCAATGAGGTGCTCAATGAGAAAGATGAGGAAATTTCCAGATTGCGGGGCAAGCTAAAGGAAATGGAACATGAGACCCTCAAGTGGAAAAATATCGTCCACATTGTAGAAGTGTTGAAGGAAGCTTCCAATGACCAAGGGCACCATGAATATGAAATACACCCATTATAAGAGAAGCTCCGGGTCATAAAAATGCAATGTTTGGAGGAAAAGCAATAGGTGGTTGAATAAAACCTTGTCCTTAAGAGATATTTACAAAGTTGCGAAGCTGAAATGAATAATGAAATCAAAGTGAAGGTTGAAGTAGAAGAGAACCTCAAGAAAATTCTTAAGATCATGAAGGAAATCATACGTCGCAGGCCACCCTCAAGGGTCTACTAAGTTTTTCTCAAAAAGAGATGGCTCTAGTATCAAATTAACAAGATACAAACAGGAAAATCAAAGTAGATAGATACTCCCACTACTTTCATAGAGACCTGCCAAGCGATTGAGGAGTTGGGAAAGGATAAACTATGTGAGTTTTACTTGCATAATCACATTCGGCCTCACCCCTACAAATGGTCTCCAAATCCTTATGTGGGGGGTGTATAACTACGATCCTTATGCTCTTGGCTTTCTAATGAAGATCAAAGAGCCACAACAATGCTCCATTACCATGACATTGAAAAAGATGCTCATTTATGGATTTGAGCTGAAGCACCTGTTGTGGATACAATTCTCATCTCCCATCAGTTGATGATTAGTGATGAGGAAATGGCACGGGTTTTATCGGTAAAAGCAAAGCTATGCCATCACTCACTTCAAGGATTTAATAACAGAGGAAAACAATAGAAGAATTGTAGAGTTGAGTCAAAGGAGATGGAAGGATATCCCTCAGGAGTTACAAAAGATTGAAATACACTCACCATCAAATTTAGAGAAGGCACTATTCAGATCTTCCTTATATGTTTCTACAATGGAAAAGGTAGGATTACAATGGATTGGCCTAAGATTTAGTCCAGCAATACTCTTATTTGACAGCAATCAAGATTGGAATGGGGAGGAGGAAGCAACGAATTGGGAACAAACTAGGAAAAACGGAGGATTTCATGAGGTAGGGGTTATGACTCATTGTTATGCTCATAGGATCATACTAGTAGACAAGCCCGAGCTAGCACGAGACTTGAGTCAACATATGATTGCATCAGGACGTGTAATAGGGTCGTCAGGGGGATATGATGGCTCCTGACATTAGGTAAGGAAAGGCACATAATTTCCTTTTTTATTAGTCATTCAAGATCCAAGGAAGAGGAACTATGACACCAAGATGATGAACAATGTGTACATTCTAGTTAAAATTATAGAAAGATTTCGATTTATCTTTTATATGTAGTATTCTTCCTTTTTATAACTAAAATGCTTAAATGATACTAACGGATGAGTGCCAGCAATACCTTCTTGACACAAGTTTTGGAACTAATACATTTTTGTCCCATTGAAGATACCAAGCTCAGATGGAACATGGAAGCACAAATAGTCCACTCTTAGATCCAATTTTGACCAAAGATAAAGATCCTTGTGTAAAATCCTAATTGCAGCTATCGTAAGGCACATGTAGCTAATAAATAAAGCACTATCAATTTTGATCAGCATCTCCAATTTCAACAATGATAACACATGTAGTAGATTCAACGCGACTTAAAGATTTAATACGTGGAGTCCTAGTCCTCAAAGCTACAAGAGCATGCAAATCCCATACATCCATACAAAAACCTATGGTTGTAGCTTATCTTGAGTGATCCTACCTACCAACTGCAACACATTCAACATGAATGGCATGAAGAAACTTCAGAGGAACTAGATGATTAAAAATTAGGAAAAATACAATTAATATTTAAGCTAGAAAGGAGCGGCTTGCAAGTTAGTGTTCAATTGTCATAAACCTCGTTTTTATTATTATAGTTTGAAGAAGCCAAGTATGTTATGTTGAAACAACTTTTGCTAATATTAATGAAGACTACCATTATCGCCTTTTACTGAGTAATCTTTTTGTTCCTATGTCAATATGAATTAGAGCCCATCCATAGGTGATTATAGGGACTTGTATTTAGTTTATATTTTCATAGAAAAGATAGTGTAGGATTTATACAAGTTGTATCAATTTCCAATATTTAAGTAGGATAGAGTTAATGAATGATTTCTGTGAGCATAAATGTCTTCTTTCCGTTTATGCGATTTGAAGTTAAATTATTTATTTTCACCTGATATGTTGTTATAAGGAATATGCAAAGATCAAAATGGCATTAGTATGCTAATGGTATGGTAGATTAGGAAGCCCTTCAAAAGCTTTAACGAAAACTAGGGGAAAATCTTCTAAAAATTTGTCCTTGAAAACAACTGATAAAAGATAACTGCATGGTTGAATAATGAAGATCCATGTTTCTTGCAACTCCTAGATTATAGATTGAATTCTCTTTACTTTTTACTAGTATTGCTTTAGATAAATGGAATTGAAGTTTTATACTACTAGGCATCATCAATTTCTATTTGTAGTTGCATAAATTGTGTAGATTCCTCATAAGTTTGTACGAATCATTGGGTTTGACAATTAAAGTAGAAGGTTTATACACAACACTCTTGTTGATATCTTGCCTTAATGAGATACAATATTAATGATGATTGATTAAGCTTATCATAAATATTAGATATCAATGTTGTAACCATATCATAAATTTAAATACAAAAACACATTGCGTTACCAATGCAATGAAATGACTATAAATCAACATGTTAGATGCTTTAAAGAGATGAAATATGTAAACATGAAAAAATAGAGATGACCACATTCTCTTAGGTTCATTCAATGCATATTGCTTTTTGATTTTCAAAATTCTCATCAGGCCACACATTTTCAATTAATCTCACTATTAAGTCCCCAATGCCATTATAATTACACCCATGACATGTGACAAATTGTGTTAGTATTTTACAACACCAAAAGAGGAGGAAAATATAACAAAGAGAATGAAATTATGGTGATTATAGAATCTCAAAAGATTAAGTATGGAAACAAAATGTGACGTTGATTCTCATATCAACAAGGATCAACAATGCTCATAGCCTATGAATTCAAGTAATGGTTTAGAAAGACAAGGTGTCCAAACTTTTATGGGAAGCTTTCATTAAGTGACACTAACAATGGTGCATGCATCAATACAATGGTAGTATTATCTAGGGGTGAACTATGTGATGTATTTAATGTTGTGGAATGGTACACTACATCAAGAAATAGATCATATCCAAAAGGAATACAAGTTATTTTAGTATTTCTATGTCGAAGACAAGTATTGGAAGACGGACTCTAAATCATGTTCAGGTTTCACATCCATCCTCATATAATACAAATGGTACAATGTTCATTGAGAAATAATTTATAACGAAGACATTGATGGGTTGTCGCAAATGTGACCCTTCTTTTGAATTTTTATAAAATTTGTTGTCCTTCGTAAATGACAAGTGATTTCAAAATTTTGTTTTTTTTTTGAAGGGTGATTTTTGAATTATCCTTTTAGGAAGGGTTTGAACCCGTGATCAAATTTGAAGGGCTACTCTTAATTTCATGTTGAAGGGTAAATATTCGTCTAACCCTTCGTGATGAAAAGTTGAAAAATATTTGTACTTCAATTGACAAGAGTAAACTACATATACACTTCAAGAAGAAAACAAGTAAATAACATATTTCTCTTCAAATTGTTTACAATGTTTATAATATATTAACCACTAGATACATATGTTATGATTTCAATAAAAAATGATAACTTGTATACCTTATAATCAAACCATTCAAAAATGCGTGCAAGAGTCGGAACAATCATACTCCATAATGAAAAAGTTTGATTATAACAAAAATTACACTACTTTTTGGATAACGTTCCTAGTAATCCCACACATGCATAATTTTTTTTGTTCGAATCATTAATGCTAAAAATGATGTCTTTTGACATTGGGCTTGGGATGGGGTAGATGAAAAGAAAGTTATGGGGAATTCTCAAAATATTTTACATGCAAAGTATTCACAATGATGTTAAAGTTGAGCTATAACAAAATATGAAGGAAGTGAAAGAGTGTGATAGATAAAGATGCATAGAGTCGGGAAATGGGGAATGACTATTCTGAGAATGGAGAATGATGTAGAAAATTCAATGAACAAAGTCATATTTTGAATGCTATAATCCATAATTTTGGTTTGTGTAGTTGACAAGGCCTACTTTGTTCAAGTTCATATTGAAACTTAATTAAGAATATATGTAAGTAAGAAAATTTCATTGAGCTTGACAGAGGATTTGTCCCAAACAAAATCATTGAATAGTTTTTTTGAAAAATAAAGAAAAATCTATGCATTATCTTTATGACGAAGTTGGCCAAACTTACACAAGGTTCATGGATATCTGATATATATATATATACTTTTTAGTTACATGTTTCTCTTTTAGAGAATTCCATTAATTACAAATGAGTGATTTAAAGACCCAATAATTTGGTCAAATAGTTAGCAAATATTAGATATTAATATTATAACCATATCCTAAACTTTAACACAAAAACATAGCGCTACTAATGCAATAAAATGACTATAAATCAACATGTTAGATGCTTTTAAAGAGATGAAATATGTAAGCATGAAAAAAGAGATGCCCACGTTTTCTTAGGTTCATTCACTGCTTATTGTTTGCTTTTCAAAATTGTCATTACACCCCACATTTTCAATTAATCTTCCTAAAAAGCCCCCAATGCCATTATAATTTACACCCATAATGTATGACTAATTGTGTTAATACTTTACAAAGTTCAAATGGGAGGAAACATAACAAAGATAATGAAATTATTGTTATTGTAGGATCTCAAAAGATTAAGTATGGAAACAAAATGTGATGCCAATTCTTATATTGACAAGGATCAATAATGCTCATAGGCCATGAATTCAAGTGAAGATCTAGAAAGACAAGGCGTCCAAACTTCTTTGAGAAGCTTTAATTAAGTAACACTAACAATGTTGCATGCATCAATATGGTGGTAGGATTATCTAGGGGTAAGTTACGTGATAGATTTTTTTTTTCATTGCTGAAAATTCTAACATTCCTGTAGGTGTCATATACATATGTCATGGGTTTTGAACTTGGGTGGAGACCGTGATGGATTTAATGTTGTGGAATGGTACACTACATCAAGAAATATATGAAAGCCAAAATGAATACAAATTATTTTAGTCTTTCTATACAAATGCAAGTATTGGAAGATGAACTCTAAATCATGTTCACATTTTACATCTGTCATTCGATAATACAGAAGATACAATGTTCATTGAACAACTGAGAATTTATAATAAAGACATTAATGGGTTGTCGAAAATGTGACCCTTCTTTTGAAATTTAAAAAATGTATTGTCGTCCCTAAATGACAAACGATTTCAATTTTTTTTTTTTTTAAATACCTTTTAAATTACCCTTTTAGAAACGGTTTAAACCCCATTAAAAAGGCTAAAAAACATTAATTTTGATCACTGGTGTGAACCCCTTAGAAGGATTCAATTGTGATCAATGAAGTCTAAGCGAGAAACCCTAGTTCTCGGATGGCAGCGGTTCCCTTGAGATATTATGAAACAAATTTCAACTCTTGTAAACTTAAATTTGTTTTTTAATAAAATTGACATGGCATTTATGTCTTTATTTTTTAGCCGAAGGCTTTCTTTCTCCGAGGTCGGGTTTGAGAAACCATGTACCTTTTTTGGTCGTCCAGGGGTCCAATAAAAACGTGACAAGTATTACCTGTGCTGATCTCTATCAGAGCGTGACTTCTTCTTGAGGAAGAAATAATCATACCCTTAAGCTAGCACTGGTTTCATGTCCCTTCTGAAGCAACAATTCAGTGTCTTTCTTATATTGCCTGCATTGGATTTCCCTCTTGTTCTTCAACGGGACACCGCCATCTTCAACATCGCAGCGTTGGGTTCCCAATCATCCAATCAATTATCAGTATCTCTCTCACATGTTTTAGTATTTGATATATTGGTGCTGTGTGTGTTCATCAAGTTAGGTAGCCACTGCACAATCCATGCCTGGCCGCGGTGCATGGTTTCTTTGCAGGTCGGCCATGGAGCCTATATTTATATAACAAACCCTCCCCATTTTACAACAATTCAAGATTTAACTATCTGTCTGCGTTAAAGACACAATTGAGGTTTCAATTAGGTCTTCGACACTCCCAATAATGGCGGAGTTCGAGGATTTCCTCCTAATTATGGCTGAGAAATTGGGAGAGCACGATTTCATTGCGGAACTATGTAACGGGTTCTGTCTTCTAGCAGATCCGGTTTGATAACTTTGGAGAGATTGAAGAGGAATTCGACTCTCTTAGGGTTGGATTCCCTCACAAATTCGGAGTTGCTGGCGATGATAGAGGAGGGTGATTTAGATGGCGACGGGGTTCTGAATGAACATGAATTCTGCGTTCTGATTATCAGCTTGAGGCCTTCGTTTATGGATCAAGCCGAGAAGTGGCTAAATCAAGCCTTGGTAAACGCTTTGGAAGAAATCCTATCCAATAAATAATATATCATGTATTTGTAATTCTGTCTATTGAATAAAAGGAATTCAGGTATTCATTGGGTTTGTCTCACAAATCAGTTTAGGTACATGGATTCCAGGTATATTGACGCATTGCATTTGGTTTATAAAACGTGAGTATTCAAGAATTTAGGCATTCGTTGCATTACAAAAACCTGTCTTTTCAAGAATTCAGGAAGTCGATGTAGTCTGCGACATTTATGGACTCTGTTGTCAGTCTATAGTCCACCAAGTGGATTTGCGGTAAATTAGTGGATGGACTATGTTGTGTGTGTATCAGTTAAGCAAGTGGCATCACTTTAAAGTTTAAACATAACCATCTTCCATCTATGTTATTCACCCCTCACTCACATATGGAGTCGACAATGGTCACAACACTAAATCTGCCATCAGGTAACCACTAATAACCGGGCAGAAAGCTCCTATGTGGACATTTTCCTTTCTTTCTGGTCACAGCTCTTGGTACAAGTTGGGGTAGATACAGTAGCGGCTAAGGCAAAGAACCTGATGCTCATGAGCGTGACCAGAGCAAAAAGGACGTCTTCCTTGGGCAACAACCATGAACTAAACTGACAGAACTCTGCCCGTGGGTCCTTTTCCAGGGATACCTTCTGCAGGGGTTGCGCAAGTAGCTTCTGAATGATGCCTTAAATCGCACTACGTACTTACCTATCTTTATATCGCCCGGTCAAAAGCTGTTATAATGATAAAGAGCGGATTTTAAATTAATAAGCACATCAAGAAGTTTCCTGACAACCATAAAAGGAACCCATTACACGATACCCATGGCAACAGACCCCGTCCAACCTCACTCCCACGAAGGTCCAAATCTGGGTCTACATCTAAATTGGACAACAAACTATTGCATTAACCTTAGCTACTAGGATAGTGAGCTATGTTACATGCAATGATTATGGTAACTACAACACTTGTTATCAAAAGTTACGATAACAGTCTTAAGTAAAAAGGGAAATATTTTACTATCAAATGAAAAACAATATAATACATTTTGTTTTTCAAATGATTTTGTCAAAACAAAACTGGAACTTATTTTATTTTTTAACCAAGAGTGACATACATCAAAACAAAATTGGAACTTATTTTATTTTTTAACCAATAGTGACATTATGTATCTATATGTTTAATAGAGGTTAATTTGCTCAGCATTGTGATTTGTGTTCGTTATCATTTCATGCCCATCCTTCAAAACCGAACATGCAACAATGGCTAACAAGTGGGCATTCCAATTAAAAAAATCAAATGGATTAGAAAACAAATGAAAATACTCTCTTTCATTTGTTGCAAGTCTAACTGGGAGTCACTAAGCAAGTGAATGATGATTGCCAACGGCAAATAGGTGGTCTCATATCCACCAAGCAACAGATCCATAATTAGGTTTAATTTTCATTATTTCCACACTATATGTGGCTAGAGTATATCAATGAAATATCCTAACAATTTATAATTTGATTAGTCCTTGGATCTTTCTTCTGTTGTCATCTGCACAAAAAAAATGATCCTTTATCTTGCGTAATAAAAACAAAACCAAAAACCCAATTAGACTTACCTAAAAAAATTCCTATTATAACTTCATGTTACTAATAGAGATCAAATCATAGAGCCATAGTGCATGTTATGATCGTCCAAATCATATAATATTACTTGCACTGCTTTTGCATAAGGTTTGGCTTGGGTTTGTATTGGGATTCTTAACCCAAGTTACCCAACCTTTCTTTGTCGTTCTTTCTTCGTCAATGCAAACAGGCGGCGAAACTTTATTGTAAGAAATGAACAGTAAATCGAGTCGTTCTTTCTTCGTCAATGCAAACATGTGGCGAAACTTTTTTGCAGGAAATGAACAGTAAATCGAGTAAACACCATGATGTTTTAATGTTTTAATATATTGGTGTTAACATTTTATAATTTTATAATATATAAATATGTATTTAAATGTTCTTGTATAGTGTTTGCATAGTGTTTTAATAGGTAAATTTGAATTCTTTTTATAAAGTTCAATATTTTATGAGTTTGTAAAGAGGTAAATGGTGAAAGTTTTAATATATTTTGAATATTTTTATGTATATTTATAACTATTTATATATAAAACTAGGAAGTATTGAACTTACTATTTTATTTATTTTAAAATAAAATTATTTAAAATATAGAAACAAAAAATAACATTAAGAATTAAGATATAAAAATGGAGAAATGGACATAATTTTGGTAATTAATATTACATATATTTATGAAACGTGGAAAACAATTTTTTTAACTAAATAATTAATATTCTCAACACATTTCAAATTTTGCATTAATATTAAAAAAATAGAAAGATAAAAAGGCTAATATTTCATAGACATAACTTGTATATACAAAAACACCAAAATAATTACTACAAATGATGTGTTGATGTCAATTTTAGAGTTTGAGGAGAATGACATTACAACATCTCTATATTTGTGATCCAAAAGCAAAGTTTGATATTTTATAGAGTTGAATGAGTTGTGTAATAACAATTCCTAAGTACTAGGGTCAACCATGCCCAACCATGGTCTACCACAATCAATTATCGTCAAACATAATCAACAATGGGTAACCAATGCCAACCATAACCACAACAAAACATGGTCAACTATAGCCAACCATAGTTAAACATGGTCAATAACATTCAACCATGGTCAATTATACTAAACCAATTCAACCATGGTCAATTATACTAAACCAAGGCCAACCGTAATCAACAATGGCTAAGCAAAATCAACCATAATTTACCATGGGTAACTTTGATCAACCATACTCAATGTGACATAACCTTTAAGGAACACTGCAATGCAACATCACCATTTAGGAATGTATCAATTCGACATAAGTAAGCCAAGATGAATGGCATGTCATAATGTAACATAAATATCAAGATGAATGTTTCAATGAGACATAAGCATTGTTTAATGTCACAATCCAACATAACCCTTCATGACCATGGCCAAGCAAAGTAAACCTTGGTTCAAACCATATTCAATCATAGCCAACCATGGTTGACTATTTGACATTATGCTTGAGTGACAAAGGTTGATTATGTTTGACTATAGTCATCCATAAACAAACATAGTTATATATGATCAACCATCGTGAATCATGGTTAAAGATGGTGAAATGTAGTCAAGCATCCTTGAACATAAGCCACTTATACGTTCAATCCATTGAACATGCAAGAGAAAAAGACAACAATTGACTTTGTTGCTTATCCATTGTTGACCCAAAAAAATGCACTAGGCTCAACATAATAACAAATTTACTTTTATCAATATAATTTGAACTATTTCTTTGGAGATGTCTAAAAATTCGACGATTCAGACTCGATGGCCATTTTTTTCTCAGAATTCATTGTTTTTTTTTGGCAAAATTGGAACGTGACTATGTTCTAATCCCAATTTTGATAGTAGAAATGGATTGAAGACCCTCAAAGCCCCTTAGGGAACCCAAAATTCCAAAACTTGACAACTGTAGCTTGAATTTTTTAAACTTAATTACGACCGAATTTTATCAAACTTGTGCTTGAAAAATCAACCTATTCTTACCCAAATCGTAGAAATTTTTAAACTATGCATATTTATTCAATAACATTATTGTCAAAATTCCTTTCACAAATCACAATACATTTTCTTGACCTGTATCAACTCAAAAAGGCATAGTTGTGTTAGTGTGGATGTTGCTCTAGGACCTACTTGAATATCTATGATGGTTTATGCTCATTTATTAGTTTTATGGTTATTAAATGATGATATCTCATGTCAACTATTAAATACCATACAATAAATTTACAAAATTAATGATGGTGGTGGTTTGTTATTGTTGATTCTTTTTTTTTGAATCTTTGAATATATGTCAACTTTTTTGGCACTTTCATTTAAAGGGTAATATGCATACTTGTTAAAAAGGAAACATAAACAAAGCATCCATATGTTTAAATCATCCCAAAAACACTACCCATACATAATTAAGAGTCCATGATACAACAAATGTCAAGGTTTCTATGTATTCCCAAGCATAAACAAAGAGTCACCACATTGAGTGACATTAGGTGGAATATCATCATGGGATTGAATCCCAACTTTTTTTTTCTTTTTTTCAGAAAGAAAAAAGCCTATCCTTGTTATTCATTGAATCAAAGGGCATCTTACAAAGCAAGCCCAGGAAATGGGCTACAATCAAAGAGGAAAAGATACAGTACCAGATGTAAAGCCATACCATCCGAATGATACACAACTCGATGAGTGCTGAGGGGGAGAGTCTAATGCAGTCTATCCTTGTTATTCATTGAATTAAATGGCATCTTACAAAGCAAGCCCAGGAAATGGGCTACAATCAAAGAGGAAAAGATAAAGTACCAGATGTAAAGCCATACCATCCGAATGATACACAACTCGATGAGTGCTAAGGGGGAGACTCTAATGCAGTCTATGATGTATACATATACCCATTAGTAATAACTGTCATGTCAACCCATATCTACCGTGTACATGAAGAGCATGTGAGCAGCAAACTAAAGGAGCCGACTCACTACAAGAAGATAAGTGCAAAAAATAAAGGGCACTAAGTCTCGCACAGACTCAAAAGAGTTTACTATTGCCATGGGAGGTCAATTGACCCTCAACAAATTCATGGTATGTGCCAATACCCGGAGCCAAAAAGAGAGCAACTTTAGAGAGACGGTCAGCTTGCTGATTATGTTCACGGTAGATATGGTCAAATGACAGAGCTAGGAAGTGTGTGTAAAGCTTCCTAGTTTCCCTACACCAATAAAGTAGCTCGGGTGGAGACAAGGAAGAATTGCCCTTTGCCCAGTTAATGACAATTGAGGAGTCTCCAAACACCTAGAGTGTGGGAATTCCCATCATATGGGTGGAAAGCAGAAGGGCCCAAAGTCCAACTAGTTCTACTTTAGTATTAGTGCATAGACCGCCCCCCCCACAGCAAACTCAAAGGAATGTGTTTGATTTAGGTGCAGGTAGTGCCCAATGCCACCACTTTTAGCTGAAGCACCATCAAAAAAACCGCATGGATATACTAGACATGGACCAGGGCCCAGTATTTTGGGTCTTTTCCTCTTTTCTGAAGGTGGGCAGTACATCTGGGAGAAGTGATTCACCTGTTGAATCAAGCCCAACACTGACAGCTTATTTCCTTCGAAGATAGATTTATTTCTAGCATTCCACAGAACCCACATTGTATAGAAGGGAAGGTAACAACAGACATTATACTTCGAGAAGCGATCAATCCACTTCCCTAGGAGATCCACAAGAGACATAGACTGAAAAGAAGGTTCCAAGTGATACTGATCACTCAATATCGAGAGAAGGTTCAGCCAGACCAGACAGAAGCTGAAGAGGTGTTGTATGCAATCCTGATTTGCTAAGCAAAGGGCACAAACTGAGGGTCCAATCCATCCCCTCCTTTGAAGGTTATCCCAAGTAAGCAGTTTATTTGATAAAGCCAGCCAAACAGAACAATTGATCTTTTTTGGCATTGTACCATTCCAAATAATATCTAAGAGTCTGCTGCCAAGAGGGGGACATGATGAGGAAACAATGGATTCATACACCGCACTGGCAGTTACAGTACCATTCTGTGGGTTAAGTGACCAAACAAGTGAGTCCTTTCCCGAAACCAGACGAAGACCACTCCTTTCCATGCTGATGGTAAAATTCTCCCATGCTATTTTCCATTCATTGCCAATACCCAGATCAGCAGCAGAGTACTAGTAGCCATGAGGGCCAGGTAGAGTGTTGTGGGCACTGGCAAGTGAAGATATATCTAAGTCAGCAAGGAAGCCGAGAAGATCCGAGGGGAGAGACAGAGACTTGTCAACACCCACAATCGGGTCATTGCCCAGACGGATGTTGTGGCCATCACCCACATGCCATGCTAGTCCACGGCCCAATATAGGAAGAGTTTGCAGAAAACCCCTCCAAAAAACAGAGCCACCGCGAGAACAGAAGTTCTTTCCACGTAGCCATTCCACCACATATATCTGCTTCATGTATTTGTGACTTAGAACTTGATGCCATATACCATCATGCTGAAGGGCCCTCCAAAAGTTTTTCAATCTTAAAGCAATACAGAACCAACACAGATTATTTATACCCCAACCCCCATACTTCTTTGGCTATGAGAGCTGTTGCCAATTTGCTAGATGGTATTTGTGCTTATTGCCAGCCGAGCCCCAAAGAAAAGCAAAAATAATACTCCTGAGCTTGTTGATGATAGAAGCAGGGATGGGGGCAAGTCCCAACCAGTACACAGGGATGCTAGTAAGTACAACTTGTACCAGGACCAAACGACCTCCAAGAGAGAGTAACCTGTGCGACCAATGAAGAATTCTACATTCGAATTTCTGAATGAGGCAAAGCCAGTCATTACTCTTATATCCCAATGGCTTGAGATGATATTCCAAGTACTTGAATCCAATGGTGATGGGTCCATTTTATAAGACATAAACCTAACAATAATAACAACAATAATTCACAAAAAAAAATACTATTTTTTTTTAGGTTCATCACATCTATTTTTCTTTCCACTCTTTCGGCTTTTTATTACACCCTGTTGGCAGCAATATTTTTTTTAGGTTCATCGCATCTACTTTTTTTTCCACTATTTCGGCTTTTTATTGCACCCTGTTGGCAGCAATGGCTAGTTATTAAGCCTTATTCATGCAATTGGTTTAGAACACGGCGAACGGCGGGGTTTCGTTATCGTTAAAATTTGCATCGTGAGACTCTTTCGCGCACACACTATATACGAGTAGTCCCTCTATTTGTTTCGCTATTCTAACCACTGGAAACGCATCCGAGACTGAGCGAGCTATCTCTGTTTTTGTGATTTACAGACAGCCATCCAAACACATACTTTGGAGAGATTTCGAAGACCCCACACCAGCAGCAATGTATCCCATGTTCTACATCAATGAAAATGGAGAGAAAGTCTACACGTTAAGGGTAAGTCTCATTCTCTAAGCCCTCTGGCTTCTTGATATAGTTTTTTTTGTCAGGGCGTTCCGCCTAAACTGCATGTTAAATCTTGTAAAATGAAGGTATTTTTTTTCCTAACTTGGATGGTTGCGAAGACCACTGCGAGAAGTTTCGTTTTGGGTTTTAGGGTTTATCGCTCACAGTTTAACTAAGAGGTCAATACCAGCTTAGGGAATTGTTTTTTCAGTACACGTGGGCTTAGGGTTTAGGGTTTAAGGAAGATGTCAATAACAGCACGGGGAATGCTTTTTTCGGTCCACATGGGATCAGGGCTTAGTCTTCAAAGATATTAATACCAGCTTGGGGGATTTCTTTTTCAGTATAGATGGGCTTAGGGTTCAGGATTTAACAATAGGTCAATACTACCTCGGTGAATCCTTTTTTCAGTGTACGTGGATGAACCGTTCAAGTTTAATCAAGGTCAATATGTATGTACGGTGCGGCTAATATTATGGACCTAACACAGAGAACAATACCATCGGTAAAATAAGTGTGTTAAATACATAAAGAAAGCGCAGTAAAATAATTGTTATCTTCATGGTAAAAACATTCTGATGAAGTCCCTTGGGTTGTGGTCTAGGTATAAATAAGTGGAGCTTTGACTCAGCAAGTCTCAGGTTCAATTATCAGCAAACTCCATGTTTATTCTGGTTCTACCTTAGAACTCCGAAGTGACAAACTCAAGTTTTCATATAAAAAAAGTCCTATGAAAGCATTGCACTCCTGTTTAAAAGTTAAAGATACGGTCAAGACATATTGTTGATGTTTTCTAGATTTATATTCTAGAATTGATTATATTTTATAATATACATGAAAGATTATAGCCATTTTACGAGTGTGGATGGCATGGTGTCACTGCTAGTTTCATTTAGTATATCATACTCCATGACCACATAAATGGGAAAATAATAAGAGTCGAAAAGCTGTGATGGTAGAATAGCATGAAAAGACAATGAAATCAAAACACATTCCTGGACAGAAGAAACATCAATCCACAACCACATATTGTGTTGTGGATTCATAAACACTTTTTTGATCCATGGGGAGCTATGAAACCCAGTTCTGTTTTATTGCAGCAGAGCCGTCAAACTTGGCCTACCAACCCATACACTGTTATGAACCCAAACAGTTACAGCAAACGAATTAGCTAGAAATGTGATGTTATGACATAAAATGAGAACCTGCCATTTGGAATTATGACATTACTCTCCATGTTATAAACAATGCATATGGGAATGTGTGGACCTGATTCTGATCAACAATGCAGAAATATTTACATATTCATAAAGAAGCATATCCGGTTCATTAGCTGGGTGCAGTCATGGCAAACTGGCTGTTTTGAATCCGTTCTACAGGTAGTCTACTATAGTAATTCCTTGGCCACGTGCATTGGCCATACTGCTATCGAGACTTTAGTCCTGCAAACCTCCTACCCAAGAACGTTTACTATATATTATAATTAACACACAAAGAGGCAATGTGGAGCAGAGCACAAAGGCTCGCTCTCATACACAAAGGAAAGGCCAAAC
>LPNX010691763.1:461380-599897 GCA_001517045.1 Pseudotsuga menziesii | reverse complement strand
ACAACAGTATTACAATAGCAAGCCCTTCAATCCAACTCTAACTAGCTTGGAAGAGGCAGCCTGAGCTTTATTTATACAAAAAATAGGAGATCCAGCCCATGGGGGCACAAATTCCAAGGAGATAGACCAAATCAGTTGATGGAGAGTCAATCAATGCAGATCTGAAGCTGAACTGAGCTAGATCTGAGTCTCACTGAGTGCAATTGTCAATCGGAGAGCTGATCTGACTAACACCTCAACCTGTTGACTGAAGCATCCACCAAAACTCATCCAGATGAGCCAAAACGTGTGGAGGAGAGAGGGAGGGTGAAATTTCCCATAAAGGATGCTGAAGATCAGCTCTGGATCTGATTTGATCACCTCCTTCAGTCAAGGATTTGTCAGATCCAGTCAATCTGGTTCAGATCTGACTGATTTCAATCAAATCAGCTAAGAATCCACTGATCTATGATTCTGGATTTGCTCCATTATTCATCAATTTATTAATTAAAATAATCAATAATTGATTTTTGGGGCTTTTTGACCTGAGTGATGGAAAATCACTCAAAACTAGGAAATAGTGGGTCCATGGGTTTACATGGTGCTCTTAGTTTGAAAATGAGCACCTACATGACTGAAACTGATTATTTGGCCCACTTTTATTACAAAATCAATTTTTCCAATTAAACTATTAAAAAATAGCCTGAGTTTTGGAAAAATTAAATTTTAATAAAGAACACTGAAAAAATTAAAAAAATAAAAAAGTTGAAAAAACCTAGGGGGACTTAGGGGTGAATCCACGGACCTGGTAACACTTTTTGGCAAGGGCATTTCGGCAAAAACAGAAAAACGCACCTCGGTCGAGGGCTTGTTAAGCCCTCGATCGAGGTCTTAATATCTCGATCGAGGTTTTATCAAGCCCTCGACCGAGGTATTTAAATACCTCGGTCGAGGTATTTAAATACCTCGACCGAGGTATTGCGGGCTTTACAAACCCTCGACCGAGGTATTTAAATACCTCGACCGAGGTATTTAGATACCTCGGTCGAGGTTCATACCTCGGTCGAGGGCTTAAAAAAACAGACTTAGCCCTCATTCAAACAAATGAAAAATTTCCTGTGCCTTGCAGAGGTGTAAACCCTGCCATTCCTAGCACATAACTGGGCGGAGTTGATACCGATAAATTCACCAACGAATCTTCTATCCATTGATGTATTATACATGCATTTTGGCATTCATATGAAATTTATTTTTTAATTACTTCTAAAACTTATACTTAGAAAACCACACTGCAACTTCGAAGTAGCTCAAAGAAAAATCCGCAGAGTTAAAAATACACAGCCAAAAAATTCTTAAAAATGCACACATCACATATCGACGTGTCCTCTTCAAAAGGGTATCTTTGGTTTTTCAATTTTTGAAAAAATAGAAAAAATTTCTTTACGTGGACAAATATGTGTTTAAAACGATGCTGAAATCGAATGTGGTCACTTTCGAAAAATAATAAATAATTGTATAATGCGAAAAAAATTAACAAAAAAATATGCATCACACTGCATTTTATGTAGATCATGCTCATATATTTATTTTTTTTAAATTATTAATGCAAGATTGAATTAATCTACGTGGACACGAGCCACTTATTAGCTTCTTCAAATTTTTAAGGTCACACAGTTCATTAAATGCAAAAATTCACACATTAAATGACATCGGAATATTTTTAAAAAAATATCACTATGAAGCCAACATAATATTCTACAATTTGTTTTTTTACTGCAAGTCAAAATTCACATGGCATATATGCGTTTTGAGGGCTTCTATCTAGCACGAGTAAAAAATCAGGTTTTCATCGCTAAATTTGGCCAAAAAGTGTTACCCATCTTCATGGAATCACCCTTAGACATGTTCATATGACTCGACCATGATGCCTAGCATGTTTATACATTGACACATAGACTCTAATAACCTCAATAGCCGACCACCCCAACTTTGGAGTTATGGAGTGAAAAACTCAGAAATTATTAGTCGTTTATTTAACAACCAATAATAACCAAGGGAAAAAACACCCTGGGCTGATCGGATTGACAAATAAAGTCCAAGAGACCGAGTCTTTTACAGACACTATCATGGTAAAACATTTATTACAATTCGCGCATGGGGTATGAACATGTGATATAATACAACAAAGCTTCTCAGAAGTAAAGACCGAAGGTCTTCTGAAGTCCGAACAAGTTATCCTTGTCCGGTTCACCATGCTCACTTGATAAAAAACCACTAAGTACAACTTAGGTGGTAACACTAATAAGTTACCAAAAAATATAGAAGTATTTAAAACACTCATTTCGGTTTATAAAATAAATAAAAAAATTAAAACCATCATAGATCCATCTTATACCTGGATCTATCAGGAATAGAAAGGGACCTAATTTTTTGAGTTGTATTTGTTTTCTTTTCGTGTAAATAAATTAAGATAATTTTTTTTTTACCTCAGGAAATTGGATACCTCTCGGTGCTTGATAGATCTGTGTTTAAGATGGATCTATGTTGGTGTGTGAACAAACTTGTCTATCTGGGGAAAGACAGATGAATCTTTCATGTTTTAAGAGGCCCATAATTTGAAGACATGAAAGGGACCAGTTAAAAACTTTTGAAGAGAATGGTTGCCCATAAAGTTCAATAGTTGTGGATCCAAGGAAAGATCCCTCATTCGTTGAGACATGCATGTGGATTGTAGTATAATAGTGAGGTTATGTGACATACATGTGGATTGATGTCCACTAGTTGGGAGATCCATGATTATGGAGTTTGGGGAAGTGGAATATGGGAACTCGAGAGTACAACTCAGAAAATACACCCTTTCGAGGGTTACGAGGCAATGTGATGGAGCTCAACTTGATCAAGGAACTATGTTCAAAGAAGAAGCTTCCAACAAATGTTTTGTTTTTAGTTTTATGTGTTTTTTCAGTATATGCATTTGATTTCACCGTTGTACGCCTTAAGTGGGGGGTGTTAAGATATATGGCTATACATGTAATAAAGTCACTTCAAGCGACTTATGTTAAAATTTAGGGTTTTTAGCATCTTAGGGTTTTAGTCGTATTAGGTTTAGGGTTTTGGTCACTTAGACTCTTTATAAGAGTGAGTTTTTATTGTTGTATTGTTTCGTCTCATAATATATATTTCATTGTGTAGTGTGATATTGAGATCATGTGTTTTGTAATGTGACCCACTGTAGTGCTTCTCACTTCTTTCGATTTTGTATTATGCAAGAATACTCTTTTGGGATAAAGATCTTTCAGATGATAATGCTGACAGTGTTCATTGTGCACTTTACATATTTGCTTACTTATGTGTATTGTGATGTTACATCTGAGTGTTTGGTTTATAATGACATTGATGGGAGTTTGACCACATGTTCCTATGGGGGAGCTACGTGTTTTACTCAACTTCTTTGATGCAGCTTCTACTCACATGTACACAAGATCCTTTAATTTCTTACAAAGTCTTTTATCGATTGGTTCTCAGTTTATTACAAAGGATCTCTACTTTCCACATTATGATGTTGGTCTTTATTGGATGTATTATCTTCGGTTGCTTCAACGTCATGTATAACTTGAGCCACTTATAGTACTTTCAACCAAATAAAATGTTACAAAGGATTTTCTCCTTATGATATTAGCAGCTCTACATTTGGCATATACAACTCGAGGATGGTTTCCTTTTTCATCATGTCTTGATCTCCATCCTCTTTGTAGATGTTGTGATCCTTTTGGCCTCCACTATAGAGAGTTTGCAGAGATAGTAGGATGCCTTCTCTAGATTTTGCGATCTTCTATAGTTGACGATCAACCTATGTAAAACAAAGGTATTTTAATGACTCAAAGAATGTTCTTACATATTTCCTTTTTTTTTCTAGGGGAAAAGGTTGAGATCACCACAAATGCTACCTACTTGGGGTTCCAATTTTTATGGCTTTTTTGTTGAGGAAGACACCACAAACTTGGATTAATAAGGGGTATGGGTCTCTTGCTCTCCTCAAGTAGAATGTTTTTAGAACCATTTCTAGGACATTTAATCCGAATTGGACTCGATGGTCTTTATCATTCAGCCCATGGTTGTGTGGGCATAGTATGCTTGAGTTGTATTGGGTCAAAATAGTGAGTGTACAAAACCTCGTGCTCTACTGTATCATTAAGAGCAAGAGAACAATACAACCCACCTGTTCCAACTCGAGCTAGTCTTACTTCTACATCATATTGGGGTTTTTTTTCTAACTCTATTGTGATAGAGATCATCATATGTACCTCTTTTAATGCTCCTTGAAGGATATTGCTTCTAATAGAGCGAGGGGGTGCACTTTGACTAGTTAGTTTTTAGAGTCCTCTTGCCTTCTTGGGATAGTTGGAATCTCAACGGGTCACATCTTTCCTTTTAGGTATTATTTTAATGCCCTTGGACGTCTCTTGCCATATAAGTAGGAGATGAACATGATTATCGGATATGACTTTTACAGGTAGTGTGTTCAGGTCAGTTGGCTTGATCCATCACGGGGGATAAGGCCAAAGATGGCAATATATGCAGAGCGCTTCTTGGTGTTGAGGACATCCTCATCGTTTCTCTTGTGCTTAGAATCCCCTTTGGCCACTTTGGAGTTGGACTCACATAAGCTGTGGGTTAAGGTCGAGCATAAAATTCCGTCGTAGGATAAGATATGCATCTTATGTCATATGCAAGAGATCAAGATGGAGGAGCATTTTTTCAGTGCCCCATCGACTACAAGATATGACGATGGTCCTTGTCATAAGTTACGGTGAACGGAATTTGGAAGGGATTATCAATTAAGAAAACTGGTATTCTGCAATGTGTTTGAGCTTTGTAGTCAAGAACAATGCAAACCTGCTAATATGCAGATTTGCTTTTTCAAGATGGAAGCATACCACAAAGTGCCTTTTGGCACTTTTTCCGTTTAGTCTATTTACAATTGGTCAGATAGTATCTGAACTCTTTGTTGGTCAGATAGTATCTGAACTCTATTTACAATTGGTCAGATAGTATCTGAACTCTTTGTTGGTCAGATAGTCTTTATATGTAGTTTGTATGATTCTGTGTTTCATGTCATAACATTTCTTTGACTATAGTCTATAAATGTTGCTGACACATTATTTTATCTTCATAGTGGGGGCCTTAAACATATTCAAAATTCAAAGAAGTTACTTTACATTGGTCAGCTATCATTGCTTACATTTAAGATCAACCTTTATTTCGAAGTACTGTTGGAACTTCAAACATGTTCTCCCTTTTGGGGCAAGATTATGTCTTTTAAATTTTAATGCTTTTCTTGTCAATCTTCAAACCTGTTAGTCATGTATGTCGCTGGCATAAATTACTCATAGATTGATATGTGAATAACCTTTGGATGAAGGCATGCTGTCTTATGTGTGGAGTTTGCCTCCATACTCTTTATGTGTTGCTAGGAAGTAGATATGAAGGGATACTAATGTGTGTTTATATACACTATATTCAATGAAATGTAATGCAAACTAACTTAAATGTTGAGTCACATATTAATTTGCTTTTCTTGCAGAAAGATTCTCCCATAGGGTCTCCAACACAGTCAGCCCACCCAGGTATGTCTAATTTATTTTCATGGTAATATTGGTTTATTTGAAGTCATGCCAGTAATATGGGAGGATAGTATTGCTGCATTGATGTTTCTTAATTCTTTTATCTAAATGAGGTTTCTTGTGTTACATCTCGGTTTTCTCCAGATGATAAATACTCGAAGCATCGCACTTTGCTGAAGAAGCGCTTTGGCTTACTTCCTACTCAGCAACCCCCACCCAGTTATTGACAATTGAATAGGCGAAGTATTTATATCTTTGCTACATACACGAAGGATGGTTAGAGGTTATAGGGTTAATATAAATTATTCAATTTGTTTACTCTAATCTTTGCCCTGATGTGTTGGGACGTATTCTGATGCTTTTTAATTTTGTACAAGACAAGTTGTAGATGTTGAATTGGGATTCTAATATATTGTTTAAGATGTTCTGATTAGATAGGGACGTATTCTGATGCTTTTTAATTTTGTACAAGACAAGTTGTAGATGTTGAATTGGGATTCTAATATATTGTTTAAGATATGTTGTTTCGTGGCTATTTTGAAGGTCTGCAATTCTCAAAATATGAAAGGTTGGCTTGCGTGTTTGAATGAATGCAATCAAAGCATGTTAAACTAGCATAATTGGACACCATTGAATATAAAACAAGCTTTGTCTAGATAAATCTTATAAAATTATTTATTTCTTTTGAGATACCAACATATTGCAAGTTTTCAGGATTTGTTTATTCTATGAAAAAAACAGGCCAAGTCATTTTAAGGACTTCTGGACGTTGAGGATGCAATCCAGGGTTCTCAACAAACTCCACGAGTTTCAACAAGGGAGCATTTTTGTTTCTACGCCCAATTCCTTTGTTGGGTAATTCATTAAATTTGGGCATGAGTCACGAAGTACTTACTTGATTTTGATATGAAGAGTTTTATCCAGAAGTTAAACCATACTACCGAGGAACTTTTTATTCGAACATATTAGATTTTTTTGAAATTAATTACTTAATTAATTTTTTTTGTCTAACAAAATAAGCCATCTATTTTCAAAAAGAGAGAAGGGATTTCCAGTAATGCGAAAATAAGCTATCACTGTAGTGGGTTCCATCAGTCATTTTGGTTTAGAGTGCATCTATTGCCCACCTATTTTCATGATTTGTGTTTTGGAGTTGCATCTTTCGGTCTCTTTGTTGAATAGAGAGAACTTTTTAGCTCCTCTGTAGCAGAGTTTAGCCTTCTTGTGATATGATTATGGGGTGTGACCCTGGTTTCTTTCCCTCACAGCAATCCAAGTATTGCCATTGCTCGACTGCCCTTTGGTGATTCTGTTATGTTTGAGGTTAAGGTGTCTAGAATTGCAGACAAACCTAATTGGTCTGCAATGTCCTACGAGCATATATTTTAATAAACTAGCCTAATAACAAAGCTATTACTAGTATATATCTATTAAACTAGCATAATTACAAAGCTATTTCGCAAAACATAATTGAAACTGAAGTCATGAAATTGACTTTATAAATTATTATTTTTATATGTATTCTCGATTTCTAGGAATTTGGGGCTTGCTGAGCTGTCTTTTAGTTTATTTTATTTTAAATTTGGGGTATACAAACTAGGATTGAAAGCCATCATTGAAGATCATCTATCCAGGTCAAGAAGAACTAGATGATATAACATGCTACAATCAACTTTAAGTTTCTAAATTTGCCTTTTTTTATTGTGATATTATTTTCAGTAACTCTACATGACCAATGTTTTTGAGGGTTCAATAGCTGAATTGATAGGGAGGTAAGTTTCATATTCTTCCCATTTGGGTTCAAATGTGACAAGGCTAGAAGGATAGGCACCTTTGAGTGAGATTCCCAATTAGTTGTGTATATAGATGCCTCAGCCTTGCAAAATCATAGGTTTCTGTTAGGTGGACTTGCAGTTTACTGGCACTACCCTAAAGTTAATAATGACAGCTAGTCAAATTTGAATTTGGGTCTTGCTCAGTTAATTCTGGCTAGTCACCGATTTCCCTGTCTAAAGTACAACTCTACAGAACAATGCCTTGGGGCTTCATTAGACTATAAGCTACGCTCTAAAGTTGGGTGATGGCTATGAAGTAGTTCATGCCTCCTTAGGACGATGTAGATTTAGGGGTTTACATGAAAATTATTGGCTTAGGTGGCTGTGGTTTGCCGTAGTCGACCTCTTCCAAACTTTATATAAGAGAAAGTTGTAGCATCCCCCGAAGCCCAAGAATTCATACTAACTGCCAATCTTGGTCTATCATTTTTGCGTCTTGTGAAATCGAGTAATTCAATCTGACAATGGTCAAACATGGTATACCAGACAACATTTCATATCAGCCGCAAGATGGGTGTAAGTTTGAGTGATTTTCCCGCCCTGGTTTCAAGTAATATTCTCTACCCAACCCAATGAACATTACTGGTGCATATGAATTGATTTCTCATAAACAAATTGGACAAGAAACACTATGAATTTATTTCTCATAAACAAATGCATATGAATTGATTTCTCATAAACAAATTGGACAGGAAACACTATGAATTGATTTTTCATAAACAAATTGTACAGGAAACACTAGGAAAATTCACTAATTTAATGAACAGACATTTAATGACGGTCACACATAGGAAAAATTTACACATCATATATTTGGCAAATTGCCCATGACAATGTAGACTTGGGGCTTTACATGAAAATTATTGGCTTAGGTGGCTGTGGTTTGCCACAGTTGACCTCTTCCAAACTTAATATAAGAAAATGTTGTAGCATCCCTTGAAGCCCAAGAATTCATACCAACTGCCAATCTTGGTCTATAGTTTTTGCATCTTGTGAAATCAAGTAATTCAATCCGACAATGGTCAAACATGATATACCAGACAGAGCATTTCATATCAGCCGCAAGATGGGTGTAAGTTTTTGAGTGATTTTCCCACTCCGGTTTCAAGTCACTTTCTCCATGTTTAATACCCAACCTAATGAACATTTTTGGTGCATATGAATTGATTTCTCATAAACAAATTGTACATGAAACATTAGGAAAATCCACTAATTTAATGAACAAACATTTAATGACAGTCACACATAGTAAAAATTTTAGATATCATATTTTTGGCAAATTGCCCAGGAAAAACCCACAAGGGGCAAACTTGTTTGAGAGAGTAAATTTATTTTTTCGGTAAAATAATGCAACAACATACAACTTATCTCAACCAATCAGACAAATTTCAACCTTGATTTCTGTGCTTAACAGTCTTGAAATCTGTGCCAATCTTCTCGAAAATTGTTCTGATTATTTGGACATTGAAAACTTTAGTCATTTCTAACTCTAATTGCGTGTTGCATGTACGTTATGAATGCCTTGTTTTGTGTGCATGCTATCTCAAATAA
Source organism: Pseudotsuga menziesii (assembly GCA_001517045.1). Lineage (NCBI taxonomy): Eukaryota > Viridiplantae > Streptophyta > Pinopsida > Pinales > Pinaceae > Pseudotsuga > Pseudotsuga menziesii. Next base: position 590,908 of record LPNX010691763.1, on the reverse strand, counting down.
ATGTACCTTGAATTTCATGCCCACTTTGCCTTGAAATTCGCTCCCAGGCTGCTGAAGAAATGTGTGGATTGTCAAAATCTCGCTAAAAAATTGTGCTAGTAGCCTAGGAATTCATGTTGTAATTTCACCTCGATTTTTGTGCCGTCGTACAATATTTCAGTGCTTGGGAATGCATGCCACCGTCTCTCTCTCTCTCTCTCTCTCTCTCTTTGCTGCTCCTCTTTTCAAGCACTTGACTTGCTCTCTCAAATTTGCTCTCTAACTCTCTTGGATTAGAAAACGAGGAATGTGGTGTCTTTTTTATTGTTTCCTTTTTTTTTCATTTTTCTTTCCTAGTGTAGCTAAAAAGGTCACTAAATCAATGGGCCCACATTTAATCTAGTGTTTTTCATCAATGGATGAAAAAAGTAACTTTTTTTCCAAGAAATATTTTTTCCTTCTCAACTCCACTTAAATTTATTTAAGAAGTCACTTTATTCTCTAAAGTGCATTAATTACTCATCTCAAGTAATTAATACAAGGGTTATGTAATCGAGTTGTCTAAAGAGGGGACTTTTTGATCATTGTTTTCAGCTGTTTTTACCAGTTTTCTTGTCATGAATTTTCACGGAATTTTCAAAATGTTCAAAAACACTGCTAGGTCTTACAGAGTGTGGGTCTTACTCAAAACAAACAACAAACACCTGATTTCATTTCTGAGCTTAAAATCACTCAACAAACAACGAAAATTACAGTTTTTGTATATTAAACTCATCAGATTCCGACAGAAAATAAAAAATTCCCCTAGTTAGACAACTCCTTATGTAACTTGTCCTATTTTTAGTGACAGACACAAAGTCACTAGGGGAACACTTCCCTAGGTACAAAAATTCAACACTCTCTCTTACCTAAGAAGTTGTTCTCACTCACTCCCAACTTATCCTTGAAGAAGATAAACTGTTTCTCCACCAAACCTGGTAATCTACTCATGTGCTTCTCATATAATGTAAGAATGCCCACCCTTTCTAAACTCCTCTCTAGAAAAATCAAATTTAATGTCCCTTCATGTTAGGCATCATTTCATGAAAGACATCCTGAGCTGCAACACTCACCATTTACGCTTCTCGCGGGAAGTCTTTCTGGCTTGTCCTCCACCAGAATCACACTCTAGTCTCACATTGTTTGCTGTAGAAGCTCCCTCTGTCTCTAGAAGCCGGCCCTCTAGAGAACCTATACTTTGCACTGGTGCCTTATGTCGAGAAGTCTCATCTCGCTCATCTATCAGTGGCAAGTCATACCAGTTGACTCTCATGCCAGCATTGGAAGAAGTAGTCTCTCGCATACTCCCCTGAATCGAAGACTAGATACTTGGTACAACTGTAGTCTTTGGAGCATCTCACTCTCCCCTCTAAACTAAGGACTGACTACTTGGCACCACATCAATCCTTGGAGCTTCACATTCTCTGTTTGTCTCAGACTTTGATCTTGTCATTCACCCAAATCCTCTAGATGTAGGCTGACCACACACCACATGCTCTCCATCACTCCGATGACCAATCAACATTGGATCAACCGAATCCACTCCCATTGGGTAGATAAATATGTGTTCACTCTTGAACACCACTGCATACCCTACACCCTCCAAGGCTGGAATGGAGAGTCTGAAACAAAGAGCACTCTTGATACCTCCATAAGCTGTCCAAACTCTCAATGGAACTATATTCGTCCCATCTCTCTGACTGCATAAACTGTGCCCTCTCTATCCTGTACGAACTGGTATGGAATAGTCTCTAAAGTGAAGAATGCATCTCACATCCTAAACATGTGCTTACAATACAACACTTAACTATCTACTTCCCTGCATCCAAAGGTGTACTATTGCCGCAACTCGAAACAAGTGTGACAAGAAAGAATTCTTTCACGAACTTTGCAATGTAACTCTCAATCTCAGTTGTAGCTGTAACTTGTTCCTCCTTCTCTTGCTTGCCCCTCTTCTTATTAGGACAATGGCCAGTATAATGGCCAAATGCATTGCATGCATGATGTTAACATCCTCTCTGCTTCTATTCTTCAGTGTTGAAAAACACAAGGTAAATGTAAATGTGCAACTTCCAGGTGAGAAGCTCAAGGTTGGTAAAAGCACTGTAAATATTGTTAATGTTAAATTATGTTGCCAGATAAGATTAATATCTTAGCTTCGACGAAAATGCCGAGAGATCTATACTATTTTTAAAACAAGCGAAAGACATTATTAACTTATATAAAATCATGATTAATGATCAATCGTAAATACATATATATTCCTGTGAATTAGTTATGTAAAAGAAAACACATTCCTTCCGTAAAACAAACCCAAAAATACTAAGAGAAATTTGTTAGCTTTTAGGGAAAGCGACCAAGATATCGGAAGGGATCTTTACACCAACCCGATGGTCCTTCGGTTAGGATAACCGTTTTACGAAAGGACACATTTGTTTACCCTGTAAAATCATTTTTAAAGAAGGGTGGGGTGTTGGTTATGTTTTGTGGTTGTCCGGTAGGAGGGGACGCAAGCTTGAAGTTATTTATACTGCAAAGGTACTTCCTCGTTCATACGATAGAAATGTAAGAGCTGAACTAACCAATTCCCAAATGGTGTCATACACTCTGAGGTTACTCGCAAGAATTTAGAATTGTTAGTCTTTAAAAATAATACCATTACTTATTCCTCGAATTGTTAACTTCGATATCAGAAAGATGGATACACTTCAGTGTTTATTTTATTACTTTTGCAAAGCCAAAAAGGGACAAATGCTAAATCTTCTTTTAAACTAGCAGATAAATTTTGCACAAATGGTTGGCGACCTCTTGAAAGAGAGTAGACCTACCTTCAATAGTTAGGTTAATGGTAGATAAATGGAAGGGTGACCTCTAAAAAGAGAGAGTCAAGTCCACTCATGCATTTGCATTCCTTGATGGTCTTTCTACACAGGTCTGTCACCTCTAAACACTGCATATTTTCCTTCGTATTCTATAGGATAAAAGATGGGATGCCCTTTGCCTCTTTGTTAAACTGAAATTGGGATGCAGAGCTTTGTTTCTGAATTTCGTTTGGATTACCATAAATAAGCACGTGAATTCCTTGAAAGTTTAGTTCCCGTTTTTATTTTACTGCATATACTTGAGTGGGTAAAATCCATGAGGGTTCCATACCTAGACTCGCGATGTTTTGAGTTGTATCATTATTTTTAATATTTGATATCATATTTAATATCTGGAAACATGCTAGAGAGGGTTTAACCCTTGGTTGATTCCTTGACGCAATTTGATGTATTTCTTTCCTATATTATATATGCACACAAAGAGTTAACTGAAGCGTAGCCTTGGTAAATTATCGTTGTTGTATTTGTTTAGAAGAGTAAAGTCATTGACTTAAATACTCTTTTAAATTATCGTTGTTGTATTTGTTTAGAAGAGTAAAGTCATTGACTTAAATACTCTTTTGTCTATGTTTGCATCTAGTAAATGTACAACATGCAAGTGCATAGTGAATGGAGAAAATATTAAATAAAGCGTACACACTATGTACAACATGCAAGTGCATAGTAAACTGAGAAAATATTAAATAAAGTGTACACACTAAGAATTGACTTAGGGAGGAAGATGAATAACTCTAGCTAGACTTGAAATTAAATGTTGACTCTCATGCTACATTGGATAAAAGAAAATAAATATGATAACTAATAACTAAGTTATGCCTTTCTGTCCTTGCAACTCGGTCTTGAGTAATTAAAGGATGAAAACTGTATAATTATTAGCCCATAAGCAATATGGGAAGCCCTGTGGTAAGGGTATAGAAGCATTGAAAATATTCCTTGTAAATGAGAATGAGGTAAAGAAAAGTAAATCGCAATGGATGTGCTACCGAAGTGTAATCTTCCTTGTTAATTAAAGATAATAAAAATCTTATCAAATTCTTGGCGAACATAGCCCCAAGGTTGGGGTGAATCACATATATTGGTCTCTCTTGCATTTATATCTTATGCGCTTTTATTTCTGCAAAATGCCCTATGTTGATGCTTTGCAAATCTCGTCTTTCTAACACAATACTCTTCCCTTTAAATTGTACCCAATGGTTGAGATTTAGACATGTTGTTTATACATATATGATAAAACTCTGTACACAAGAAACATACGGTTATCATTAATGATTGATAATTACTAGGTGTTACTCATTGTAAAAATATGATGGTGTAGTGGGCCACTTTAAATTGTACCCAATCGTTGAGAGTTAGACATGTTGTTTATACATATATGATAAAACTCTGTACAGAAGAAACATACGGTTATCATTAATGATTGATAATTACTAGGTGTTACTCATTGTAAAAATATGATGGTGTAGTGGGCCATGAAATATTCTCACATAGCAATCGGGTAGATAAGTAAATTTTGAGTGGAAACCTACTTGAGAAGTTAAATGATTCAACACCCCTTCTTAAATATTTTGATTTCAAGGTAAAAGAACTAATATCTTGATTTAAAGGTAAATAAATAATAGCTTGTATGGAATCTTTATTATTGTAAAGTGCTAGTAATGCTTCAAACATATAGAGGATGAAGTAATAGATTCAATTGGTAAATTGATTATGTCTCTGGTTAATACTAAGGTCTTAATGTGTTAAAAGGACTTAATCAATTAGATGATGACATATATTATAGAGCCGGTAAGAGGCTTCATATACGTGAAAATATGTGAATGCATGTAATGATTATTATGAATAATGAATCTAATATATTTTTGGTTGTAGAAAGATGCTTAATTTTTTTTTTACCCCATCTCTCTAAAAGTTGCTTGACGATTTTGGGTATGTTACAAATGGTATCAGAGCAGGCTTACAACACTTGGACCTAATGGACTCGTTTGCATACATGTATGTTATGAACCTTATGAAGAATTACGTATTTGAATACGAGACTTTATGTTTACTTATTGGCATGCATACTATAAAACAAATAGTGTTATGAACACCAAATTACATGAACTAGTTTGCTTAGAGTCATATGCTTGAATGTATGAAGCTAGTTGCATAACTGAAATGCAGAAATACATGCATGAAGATGAAGTTTTGTTGGAAGTTTGACAAGGTGATATGTTTGATTTCATTAGATATTTAGTATGAGAAAGAGACTGTGTTAACATGTAGCTAGTATGTTACTTTCATACATTTAGATACATTATAGTGGAAACTTTATACATATTGATCATATTTTAGTGTAAAGGTTTGTTACGGTTAAGATGTAGCCATATACCTAGATTTCTTACAAGGATAAGCACAGTTATGTGACAAGGATTAATGCTACAAGATAAATGAATGATAATTATAATATTTAGAAGATAAGTTCTTGGGATAAGGTTGTATATTGATGGAATAAACAAGTGGCAGTTTTAATGGTGTGAAGAGTTACTTTGAAATATTTAAAATGGTAAGTTCAATTAAATGACATGACCTTATGCCAATGTTTAATTTTAAGAGGATTATGTTAAGGTTAAAACTAGGTGGTTGATAAAGTTTAGTCAAGCAACTATAGCATGTTACCGATGGGACTTATAAAGATAAGGGACTTAAATCATCGTATAACATTATTATTAGAGTTATTCTACATGTCTTTTTATTTGTAAATATAAAGAAAATAGATGTAATCAGATTAAGACTTTATCGATGACCTATTATATCATGTAGACATTAGTTCTAACGTACTTGGTTTGTTTGGTTAAATGTTACTAGAAAAGAATACAAATGTACGTTAACAATGTTCCATTGTGTCATGTGCATAATGGTACGCTACATTGCAAGGTTAAATATAATTCATTGAAATTATATTAGAGAGGTTGAATGCATGGTATCAATAATATGAGTTAAGGATCTTAAAGAGGAAACATGGTGAACTAAAGTTAGAAGTAACACCAAAAGCTTATAGAAAATAAGGAATGCATTTTGCTTAAAGTGCACATCAATGAAAGGTATATGCAAGTGTAATTACGAGTAATTTGTCATGAACGTAATGCATTGAGATTATGCAAAATACTAGTTTGCTGTATCAAGAGATTATGAAAATCTTAAATAGCAACTTGTTGTTATATCTTGTTGTTTGCTTTATGAGATGATGATGCAAATATTTTTGGCAAGAAATTGCGAGTAAAGTATGCATGTAGGTTGCAAGAAACATTGCCAAATAGGAAATCAGTGAGATGATCGAAAGAAAAAGGTGAATTTCTTGATGGAAAGAGGTAACATCTAGAATGAGTATGATTATTTGATTATCATGAAATGTTAGCAAGATTTTGTCGTCTAATAAATCAATTGCATTATGGAAACCCATAGTCTAAGATAACTTGATACCCAGAGAATATACTTTGTTAGAAGTTTGAAAATTTCTATTGAAATACTTGAATATAGTAACTGTATCATTCTTGAGAATTATCACTTATGTATATGGCATATCTGTGATGAGACAATTGAATCATATAATTTTTTTATTGGTGCATACATGCATAGATACTAGAAGTATCAAGTTATACAATGTATTAATGTGTTGTTAATTCTTTTGAGCTGATCATGGGGGACGCCTTAGGTTATAAGGCCGTTAAACTTCTAAGAAAATTTTATACACTAAAAAAACCTATTTAAAATAGAACATACAAATTTAATTAACTAATGAAAATAAATAAGAAAATTGGATATTTAAACTACATGATTAAGCAAGAGAAATTGAGTTTGGTGTTGAGCATGTTGGCTCTGAAGCACCTAAATAGTTTAAGCTCTGAAATTTTTGATAAGTTAGTACAAAGTTGCCAGTGAGCACCCTTGTGAGGAGTTAGGCTTTGTTGAACGCTCCATGATATTAAAGTCCTAGGAACATAACTACTAGTGAGCACCTAGAGGAGGTGTTAGGCTCTTAAGAAGAACTGCCAGAGAGCACCCAGGTGAGGTGTTAGGTTCTGTAGTGATATCTTTTATGATGTTAAGATTTTAGGCTCAGAGATATGTGGGCTTCCAGGCTCTGAGAACTTTCAGGCCCTATGCAGGAGATATGTTTGAGAGTTGTAAAAAGTTGATGAAGGGTATCATCCTTGTATCAGATGAATATAATATATACATGTTGAGGAGACCTGCACGTGAACTATCAGTTCCGTGAGGAGATGACCCTCATGTATATATGCATGTTATAATTCTTCTAAGATGATTTCAACCAAGAAGTGTTTGGAACATCAATGTCATACAAGAGGTATGTGTGAATGTTATGTTTGGTATTTTATACATCATGATATGATGAAGAATAAAACACTGGATGAAAATCTATTTAGGAGGTGAATCCTCGTGCAGAAAATGTGATAAAAATATGTTTGCTATATGCATTGATAATGTTTTTAATTAATGTTTTTGAATTCGTTAGAAAGTTATGATTATTCACATATTATGTTGATTTAATTTCATTATTTATGTTGTGAAATAAGTGGAAATGATTAAAGGTACTCGAGAAAAAGTACCACCATACAAGAGGTATGGATGTAAAGGTTAAATATGGAAAAGTTATGTGCCATGAATTACAAATGCATAGACAATTCCATTTTAAATCATAGATTTTATATTATTATGATGACTGATAGATGTTGTGCAGTTGCAAGAATGCTATGTTGTGATCAGGAGGTAAAGCCTTCAAAGCAAAGCTAAATTCTAAAGGGTTATTATGAAAGGATAGAAAAATGGAAATGCATGGATAATTTTTCTATAGATTATGGATTATATATATGTGTCATGAAGCACTGACAAATGTTGTAGGTATATCCTTGAGGATAAAGTTAATCTTAAACAATTGGTGTGAAAAAAAAACACACTGATAGATTTTACAGTATATGTGCAAGAACAAGCAAGCTATGAGAGACATTATAAAGAAATACCAAAGGAAGATAGAAGAAGCTTGATAATTACAAGGGAGAATGTATGTTGAAGATAAAATCTTTGAAATAAATTGACACCGAGGATGATGTACCTTTAAGGGGGGGATGATGTAACATTCTCTTTGCTACTCCTATTCTTCAGTATTGAAAAAGACAAGGTAAATGTAAATGTGCAACTTCCAGGTGAGAAGCTCAAGGTTGGTGTTAGTCCTAGGTTTGTCAACTATTTTCCCTAGGATTATATTTTTACCTTATACAATTTTATTCCCTTTGATTTTATTTTTCTCCTTTGTTTGGGTTGTTTTGATTTCATTTTAAATATCTTTTTGCAGTTTACAAATATGTTAGTTTAAGACTTAATCTCCTATTGGATTAATAAGTGTCTTTTTCATATAATAAAAATGAATGCAATGTTAGGGTTAAACATTTTATATCCCATGTTTTAATACAAGCTGGTAGCGCATCTCATCATTCATGCATATGCGCTCTCACAACTTGCCAATGTTAGGGTTATGTGCAGGGTTATCCAATAATCATGCATCTGATCAAGGGGTATGTTCCTGCTAACAAGCCAATAGTTGGATTTGAGTTACACTAGGAATAACACTCGTACTACTCCACATTCAAAAATCATTTAGAACTTAATACTATGTACCCTATCAAATCGATGTGAAACGGTGATCGATCTCCAAACAGGGTTTCATGTTATCTTCTACGACCTCCACCTCCAGCATTGTGTCTACAACCTCAAATGCAGTAAAAGGAATTTCAATACCATGAACTCAAGGAGGAAGAAATTGTCAATGGGTGGGCCAACTTGAGGAACATACTAGGCAGGGGAGCTTGAAAGTTTGTCTGTACCATGGTGGTGATCACATGAAGGAAGCCAATGAGTTTTCTAAATTTGATATTGTTTTGACAACGTATAGTACTCTCGGTTCAAAATTAACTCGTCTAAGCTCTCCTATTAAGGAGATCAAGTGGTTGAGAATAATTTTGGATGAGGCACATTTCATAAAAAAATGCTAATACTAAACAAGCCAAGGCCGCAATAGCTTTGAATGTTGAAAGGAGGTGGGTAGTTACTGGTATTCCAATTCAAAATATGACATTTAATTTGTTTACAATGATGAAATTCTTGCATTTTGGACCATTTTCAATCGAATCCTTTTGGAACAACTTAGTTCAACGCCCGCTATCTCAAGGCAACAAGAGTGGTAATTCGCGCTTACATACTTTAATGGAAGTTATTGCTCTTCGAAGGACCAAAGATACGAAAATCAATGGGCAAAACTTGGTGGAACTTCTGCATAAATGTGTGCAGATCCATCTAGTAGAACTGTCCCATGAGGAGTGTGAAATATACAATAGTGTGGAAACATAAGGCAAAAAAGTGGTTCAAAACCTCATTAATTCAGGCACTGTGCTAAATAATTATTCATCCATCCTTCAGATAATTCTATGGCTGCACCAAATTTGCGATGATGCATCTTCGTGTCCTTCTAATGTGGAATTGTTGCTGTCATCTTTAAAAATAGAAGATGCTTCATGCGATCCCAATTTGCTATAGAAACTACTTTCAGTTTTGCAAGCTAGAGATGACTTTGACTGTCTAGTATGTTTATCACCATCTCAGAGGCTATCATAACTATCTGTTCACATGTGTTTTGTAAGAAGTGCATTGAGAAGACATTGAAACATCTCAAACCACAGTGTCCACTATGTCGTAAGCAGCTTATCGAATCTGATCTTTTTAGTTCGCCAAAGGTTCCTGAGGAGGATGATGTTACACCAGATAAAGTAGCCAAAACGGAGCTTTATGGACAGCTTGCCGAGGTCATCAAAGGAACCCCAGGACAATATTATAGGTATCACGATCATTGGAAAAATCAAACTAATACTGTAGTCTTTCCAATTGTTTACCTTCATTGGTCGAAGACAGGAAACCTTCTGTCATATGCTGAAACAGAGTTAGCATACTACAAGTCAATGAAGTGGAAACAAGGGCTCTAGAAGAAAAGAAGGGTGATAAGCTTCACAATGACAGACAAGAAAATCAAATGAAACACATGATCCAATCTATTTCAACAAAAGACGTTGGTCTATTTGTTAATAGTAAATGCATGGGGAAACCTGTTGTTGTTGCTAATCAGCTTGGGCCCCATAATAAAACAAAATTCTTTGATAATGACATATTCAGCCAATCACAGGCTAATGAAGTTGAAAAAAGGACAATGGAAGAGAGGCAGGCAGAAATAAGAAGCTATATAATCTGGCTCGTGATACAGAAGGAAATATTAAGTCCTTAGAAGAGGCAACATTGGCAACTACAGAGGTAGAGAAAAGAGTAGTGGTCCAACTCGAGGAAGCATTAGATGTCAACAGTTAGAAGGATAATTTGATTCAAGATCTGAATAAAATTTTAAAGCAAGATTGCAGATTGATTTTTTGAAGCAGCGAATATTGGAATTCAAGGAAGGAAAAGCTAAACTCATGCTATCCCTGGCATTGGACCAGAGTAATGTGAAGGCTGCTGAGATAGAAGCAGAAGTCATGCTCTAGATGATCTCTCAGCTAGGCAAATCTAATCTCACAAGTCAATTTGGATTAGGAGTAATACATAATACTTGTCATTTCAGAATTGTTTTCAAGCTTGTTACACTTGTCTTTTAAATTCTATTTTTGGTAATAAGATCCTAGGAAAGTGGATCTAGGGCAGCTTTCTAGGATTATCTACTCTTATAAATTGTAAAGCATTTTGATAAACTGGAAGACATGAGGGTCGACATATGCATGGAACCTGTGTATAGTTCTGCAATACTATGCCTGTGTGAGAACTTCTTTTCTGAATGAATGACTTTATTATATATTTGGAGCTAGGTTTAAAGCTATATTTTGTTTTGATATTCCGTGGTTCAGTTTGAACCTTTATCTGCACTTTTATTTATATGGATGTCTTCTAAATAGATGCCTATGTTGGCAAGTGAATATTACTACTAAATGATGTTTGAAATGTATTTTTGAGCACTTGGATATTTGCATATGATGCATTGAATGAAACTGTTTGTTTATTCTTTGTATTATTATGATTTGAACCTATCTCCTATATCCTGAACAACTGAACAATTACTCTTTCTTTAAAATCTTGTCCTTATACATATATTATCTAATGTTTCCAGATATTTGTTTCTCTGTTCCTGTTTTTATATTCTTGGCTTTTTATTGTTATCCAAAAAACAACAAAAACAATCCTTAAATTCTTAGGTGCCTAAACCCTGCTACCTTGTAGTCTATTTGGCAAACTTTAAGATAACAATCGGTAAAAGCACTGTAAGTATTGTTAATGTTAAATTATGTTGCTAGATAAAAATGCCGAGAGACATCTATATTATTTTTAAAATAATCTTAATACATTATTAACTTATATAAATCGGGATTAATGATCGAACCTAAATAAATATATATTCCTATGAATTAGTTATGTAAAAGAAAATGTATTCCTTGTGTAAAGCAAACCCAAAAACAATAAAAGAAAGTTGTTAGATTTTAGGGAAGGAAGCCAAGATCTTGGAAGGGATCTTTACATCGCCCTGATGGTCCTTCGATTGAATAACCGATTTTTGAAAGGACACATTTGTTTACCCTGTAAATTCATTTTTAAAGAAAAAGGGTGGGGCGTGCTTCTATTTTGTGGTTGTTCGGGGAGTAAAAAAAAAGAAGATACAGATTGAGGTAGAAGGGGACGCAAGATTGGAGTTATTTATACTAAAAAAGGCACTTCATCATTCATACGATAGAAAGGTAAGAGCTCAACTAACTAGTTTCCTAATGGTGTCATACGCCGCTCTGAGGTTATTGACAGGAATTTAGAACTGTTAGTCTTTAAAAATAATATTATCAGTTATTCCTTGAATTGTTAGCTTCGATATCAGAAAGATGGATACACTTCAAAGTTTATTTGAATTACTTTTGCAAATACAAAAAGGTACAAATGCTAAATCTTCTTTTAAACTAGCTGCTAAATTTTGCATAAATGGTTGGCAGCTCCTTGGAAGAGAGTAGACCTACCTTCAATAGTTAGGTTAATGGTAGATACGTGGAAGGGAAACCTCTGAAAAGAGAGAGTCAATCCCACTCATGCATTTGCATTCCTCGATGGTCTTTCTACAGAGGTATGCCACCTCTAAAAACTGTATATTTTTCCTTCTTATTCTATAGGATAAAAGATGGGCTGGTACTAGTAATCTCTCCTCTCCTCAACTTGTTAATATGCTCTGCATTGTGTACAGTGCTCGTCCAAGGGATGCCCTTTGCATCTTTGTTAAACCGAAGTTGGGAAGCAAAGATTTGTTTCTTAATCTTGTTTGTATTACTTTAAATAAGCACGTGTGAATGCCTTGAAAGTATAGTTCCCATTCTTTTTGTTGTTTAATGCATAAAGTGTGGGTAAATGTTGCACAACTTGACCCCTTTTATTTTAAAGCATATGTTCCTTAGAAGGATGCAGCTTCCATTTATTTACTTAAGCTTGTAAAATCCATGAGGGTTCCATCCCTAGACTCACAATGTTTAGAGCTGTATCGGTATTTTCAATATCTGATATTATATCTAATATCTAGAAACATGTTAGAGAGGGTTTGACTCTTGGTTGGTTCCTTGATTTAATTTAATGTATTTCTTTCATATATTTTATATGCACACGAAGAGTTAACTGAAGTGTAGCCTTGGTAAATTATCGTCTTTGTATTTGTTTATAAGAGTAAATTCATTGGCTTAAATACTCTTTGTCTATGTTTGCATCTAGTAAATGTACAACATGCAAGTGCACAATGAATGAAGAATATAATAAATAAAGTGTACACACTATGAACTGACTTAGGGAGGAAGATGACTAACTCTAGCTCGACTCGAAATTAAATGTTGACTCTCATGCTATATTGGATTAAAAAAAATAGATATGATAACTAATAACTAAGTTATGTCTTTCAGTCCTTGCAACTCGGTCTTGAGTAATTAAAGTGTGAAAACTGTATAATTATTAGCCCATGAGGAATATGGGAAGCCCTTCGGTAAGGCTATAGAAGCCTTGGAAAATTCCTTGTAAAGGAGATTTTGAGGTAAAGAAAAGTAAATCGCAGCGGATGTGTTGTCGAAGTGTAATATTCCTTGTTAATTTAAGATAATAAAAATATTATCAAATTCTTGGTGGTCGTAGCCCCAAGGTTGGGGATGTGTTGTCGAAGTGTAATATTCCTTGTTAATTTAAGATAATAAAAATATTATCAAATTCTTGGTGGTCGTAGCCCCAAGGTTGGGGATGTGTTGTCGAAGTGTAATATTCCTTGTTAATTTAAGATAATAAAAATATTATCAAATTATTGGTGGTCGTAGCCCCAAGGTTGGGGTGAACCACGTATATTGGTATCTCTCTTGCATTTATATCGCAAAATGCCCTATGTTGATGTTTTGCAAATATTTTCTTTGTAACACAATACTCTTCCCTTTAAATTGTACCTAATGATTAAGAGTTAGACATGTTGTTTATACATATATAATAAAACTCTATACACAAGAAACATACAATTATCATTAATGATTGATAATTACTATGTGTCACTCATTCTAAAAATGTGATGGTATAGTGGGCCATGAAATATTCTCACATAGCAAGCGGGTAGATTAGTAAATTTTGTGTGGAAACCTACTTGTGAATTTAAATGATTCAATACCCCTTGTTAAATATTTTGATTTCAAGGTAAAATAACTAATATATTGATTTAAAGGTAAATAAATAATAGCTTGTAAGTAATCTTTATCATGGAACTAGATTATTGTAAAGTGCTAGTAATGATTCAAACATATAGAGGATGAAGTAATAGATTCAATTGGTAAATTGATTATGTATTTAGTTAATACTAAGGTCCTAATGTGTTAAAATGACTTAGTCAATTAGATGATGAAAGGTATTGTAGAGCCGTTAAGAGGCTTCTTATATGTGAAAATATGTGAATGCATGTAATGATATTTCAGATAATGAATCTAACATATTTTTGGTTGTAGAAATATGTTTATATTTTTTTTACCCCATCTCTCTTAAAGTTGCTTGAGGATTTTGGGTAAGTTAAACATAACACCCGACTTTGCTTAGGTCCTTCTTCTATTCACCTCTTTGTTTCTTGGCCACTCTATTAGTGCCCTTCTTGGACTTCTTGCCTGAGTTGAGAACGAAACATTTCCTCTTCCTCCTTACCGTTTGATGAGCTACCCTACACAACATCTCTTCGAGTCTCCTCCTGCATGAAATTATCCTAGATTCTATCTGTTATAGCTTGAAATGACACATCTCTGCCTGTGACCACTTTCCCATGTTTCCGTTGCATGACGGCACTTCCTGAAAGTCACTGAAAAAACACCTATCTTGGAAGACCCATATCTTGAGTTCTGTAACTCCGTTTGACCTTATTTCTGTGCCGTTGGAAAGGTATTTCAGTTAGCTAAAACTTTCCAGAAGACACCAAAGTCTGAAAATTCCCAGAAATACCTTAAAAATGCATTTTTTGTGTATACGCGACGCTCCTTATGTGCAACCCGCGCATCACTCGCGACTCTTGTGTTTTGCAAGTCGCGCATGCATATATTCGCGGGTTGCTCTTGTGTAAACTCGCGTATCATGCGCGGGTTGCTCTCCTTCATAGTCGCGCATCTGTTTCTCAACATTAAAACATAAAAACACGCCTTTTGAGTTAGTTTGGGTAGTTATACAACTAACTCCTTCAGTTGTAACCACTTTGGCTTCGCCCCTAACTCTTTTTCATCATATAAATAGAGGTAGGGAGGTCCATGAAAGTGGACTTGGATTTTATGCATTGTTATGCTGGAGGAATCGGGACTATCTTTGCCTACACCTTTGCCCTAGAGGTCTTCCCCTTGTGTTGCAGATCTTGGAGGCTGAGTTCTTTGGAGAAGAGAAGCAGCAGATCCAGATCAAGGTTTCGTGAGGTGCCAACTTGAAGAGAAGGTATACTTGTACTTGTTTTCAAGATTAATAAATATGTGATGTCCTTCTTCTTCCCAAATCATTGTTCAATGTGTGATTGAATCTCTGTTTATAATCATATGATGATGTTAATCAGATTGTTGTTTCAGATTTATGTGATTATCATTTCTTTATATGTGGTCATATTGGTTTGAGGAAGGTATAACTTGTTTTGCAGGTCTCTTGGAGCGAAAGGAGCAAGAGGAGGATTGAAGAGAAAGCTTGGACCAACCTTCAGTTATTCAGGTGTGGATATTTCTCATCTCTGAAACTTGCTGTTATATAATTGCTGAACATTGTGCATCTCTCTTTCAACCCCAGTACGTTCATGGCCTCTTAAACCCTAGCCATAGGACACTTTCCTTTACAACAGAACTGGCGACTCCGCTGGGGACTAGCCTTGTCTGTTTGGGGTTTTTCTCTTGATTTCTTTTAGCTTTTGCATTGTTTCAGGTCCTTCTTGCCACTTAGGAACATTTTTAAGTCTGATTGCACCCTCTCCCCTGCCTTCCTAAGGCAGTTTTCTACCCTTGATTGTGATTTTTACACCTATTCGCGGGTTGTTCTTTTGAACAGTCGTGAATACAAGTTTGCATGCGCGGGTTGTTCTACTGAACAGTCGCGTATCATTCGCGACCTACCCTTATAGACAGTCGCGTATATACCTGGAAGTTAGGATTTTTTAAGTCAAGTTTTTGCTTGTTCCCTTCTTCAGGTAATCCCTGTTTGTGAGTGGTGTCTCTTTATGAATGCTGTGTAGCTTGTCTAAAGAATTTTGGTGATCACTCTACCTGCTTTTTCAAAAGCCTTTGAGTCTTTTTGCTTGGAGTAATTCTTGCTTGTTTGCTTTATTAGATCCAAGTTTACTCAAAGCACAGTGCATTTCAGGTGCATGGTGGGTCTGTTAAGGTCTTCTGCGGGTGCGTGAATCCAGGGAGTTTGTGTCATTCTTTTTGTTGTTCTTTATCTATGTGGTAAGCCCCTTTATAGCATTAGGATTTACTCTTTGCTCTTTCACCTGTCTCCTTTTCTTGGTTTGTTTTTTGGCCTTTTGTTTCTGATCAGCCTCTGTTAGTGGCCTTTGTTTGATTTCAGAAGTCTGTTGGTGTTGGTTCCTTCTCCTTTTGTTGGTCAACTTCACCTTGCCAAACTTGTTGACTTGCCTCTTATGCAAGCCTTCCTTCCAAGTAGAGTTTATGCTGACTTTAGTTCGGTCTAAAGTTTGTTGGATGGTTGTGTAGCAGTGATCCTTTTGCTATGTTCTTATTATCTGCATGCTTTTGCTTTGTAGGTAGTTTTTCTTTTGCACATATAAAAGAAAATTAAAAAAGAACTTTTAAAGAAAATTGGTAAATTGATTATGTATTTAGTTAATACTAAGGTCCTAATGTGTTAAAATGACTTAGTCAATTAGATGATGAAAGGTATTGTAGAGCTGTTAAGAGGCTTCTTATATGTGAAAATATGTGAATGCATGTAATGATATTTCAGATAATGAATCTAACATATTTTTGGTTGTAGAAATATGTTTATATTTTTTTTACCCCATCTCTCTTAAAGTTGCTTGAGGATTTTGGGTAAGTTAAACATAACACCCGACTTTGCTTAGGTCCTTCTTCTGTTCACCTCTTTGTTTCTTGGCCACTCTGTTAGTGCCCTTCTTGGACTTCTTGCCTGAGTTGAGAACGAAACATTTCCTCTTCCTCCTTACCGTTTGATGAGCTACCCTACACAACATCTCTTCGAGTCTCCTGCTGCATGAAATTATCCTAGATTCTATCCCAAGAAATCAAGTTCTCCCTGGATACTATAGCCTACATGAAAAAAGTCCATGGCTTTGTCACGCCATTCACAACTATCCTCATTAGCTCATTTTCATCTCCCTTCTTCCCAACTACTGCAAGCTCATTTCCCACCCGAGATATTGTTGTAAGGTAAGAAGGTACATTTTTAGATGTAGCCTTCCTTGTGCTCTTCAGCTTCTCTCACATTACCATTTTTCGATTCTCATTCGAACTTTGGTATAAGCTGGTCAAAGCATCCCACAACTTATAGGCATGGCCTTTACTTGAAATACGTGGAATAACAGAGTCTTTAACTGCATCTAGAATGATCCTTCTAGCTTTTATGACATTTTTGTTGAAGGTAGCAAGTGCTTGTGCATCAGTGGAAGCATCAACTTGAATTGGATTTGCTTGTGTACTATGAACCACCTCATCCCAAACTTCATTTTCCTCCAATAGAAGCACTATCCTAGCCTTCCATGGGATAAAATTCCCAGGCCCATCAAGCCTATCCCCAAACCTTAATGCAGTATCCATTTCAATGCAAATTTAAATCCAACAAATGTTGCTCTTTGACAAAAGAATACCCATCGAATGTATGAATTTTTCAATACCCAAATCTGCCCCCTCAGCTTTGATACCATGTAAGTTTTTGAGTGATTTTCCCACTCCGGTTTGAAGTCACTTTCTCAATGCTTAATATCCAACCCAATGAACATTGTTTTTGCATATGTATTGATTTATGATAAACAAATTGTACAAGAATCACTAGGAAAATTCAGTAATTTAATGATAGTCACACAGGAAAAATTCAGACATCATATTTTTGGCAATTTACCCAGGAAAAACCATAAGTGGAAAACCTGTTTGAGAGAGTAAATTTTATTTCTTCAGTAAAATAATGCAACAAAAGAATACAACTTATCTCAACCAATTAGACAAATTCTAGCCTTGATTTATGTGCTTAATAGTCTTGAAATATGTGCCAAATCTTTTTGAAAATTGTGTTGAAGTACTGTACGAACATACTAAAAATTTCAGCCAATTATTCCTCGAATTGCATGCTTCTTGTATGGTCGAAATGCCTCGGTTTTCATCGATGCTATATTAGCAATAAATGCACCTCAAATTTTGTGATCACTTTGTCTTGAAATTTGTGCCTAGACTTATGCAGGATCATATGGATTGTACAGGTTGTACGAATTCCTGCTCCTTGAAAAATCATGCTAGCATCCTTGGAATTCGTGTTGTTGTACTTTCACCTCGATTTTCGTGCTATTGTATGATATTTCACTACTGCGTGCCACAATCTCTTTCTCTCTCTCTCTTTGCTCCTCCTTCTCTTCTCAAGGACTTGACTTGCTCTCTCAAATTTGCTCTCCAACTCTTTTGGATTAGAAAATGAGGAATGGGGTGGCTTTTTTATCGTTTCTGTTGTCTTTTCATTTCACCTTCCTAGGGTAGCTGAAAGGTCACTAGATCAAGGGCCCACATTTAATCTAGTGTTTTCTCATTAATGGATGAGAAAAATCACTCTTCTCTCTATTACATATTTTTCCTCTCAACTCCACTTAAATTGATTTAAAAATTCACTTTATTCTCTAAAGTGCATTAATTACTCATCTCAAGAAATTAATACAAGGGTCATGTAACTTTTCCCCTTTTTAGCGACTAAGGAAAAAAGGCAATAGGGGAACATTTCCCTATGTACAAAAATTCAACAATGGGAACATAGCAAGTGCAATTCCTCCTTGAGCCTAAGTCAACATAACAATAGAGAACCGACTAAATCCAGATCTGAATTAATCTGACCTTCTATCTTCATAATCAAATTCAAGGCCAATATAAGATTGAACCTCCTCTACAAATTAAGTGTGCAAGGCTACTTGCATGCTTTGGGGTGTTATTACCAATCTCATCTCCATGAATGAACTTTACCACTTCTCAAGCTTTGTAATACTCGTTTGGGAACAATGGATATACAATATTATATCGGGGAATTGGAGACGTGGACAGACCCTCCTTTTAATACTTTTGGTTCCCTCATTTAGATTGGTGATTTCATATGCTAAGAGATAAACTTGGCAATTTTGGCATTTCACAAAATGGAAATAAACTATAAATTCAATCCTTTTACCTCTCTTTCTGCTTGTATTCTATGGATGAGCCTAGCCAAGATACAATCTTTTGAGATATTAGGTTGGTGCATGATTATGATGATGATAGAGGAATCCCTTGTAATCAAGATTGTTCTTATTCTTCTTGAGTCAAGTATCCTCAAATGTTAGCAAAGAGCCAATGCCTTAGCTTGGTTATTGATTGCATCTCCTCACCCTTATTCAAAACATGTATCCTATATTACTTCAAGTTCAAATGTGAACACCTCGGTTCTTGCTACCCCTAAAGATTCTCTTGTTAATATGCTCAATCATGAGATTTTATCTCCCTCAAAAATGCCTTATATTCCCTTCCCAAGATTTGTTTCACTACACCCATCACCCAACCCTTAAGCCTTGGTTGTTTGATATTATATTTAAGATTGAAAGACATCCCAAGATGTGGCATGCTCATTCCTGAAAAGATGTTTATTTTAGATTCTTTGTGAAAATTGAACAACAAAAGATATCACCTTCAAATATCCCCCACATTAATAACATGAACACGTTTTTTTTTTCAAATTAAATAAATGTATGTGTGAGCACATGTTTTTCTTTTTTCAACTTAAATAAATGAATGGTACGAGCACATTCCTTGTTTTCCCTGCCACACCCTTTGCACCAATAAAAGATTCTCGTGATAGTAAAGACTATGTTGCCTTAGATATGTAAGAGTAACGAGTTATTATGTTATGAGTTGACGTTTTGGTTTCATTATTCAAGACGGGCAGAGGCATAGTTTTAAAAATCAGACTTTGGACTCATAATCCGTCGAGGGTTAACTTTTACTCGAATTTTGAATTGGTAATGATTTGGCTGATTTAACTTTAAAGATTTAGATTAAAAAAAATACAAAAAATAATTTAAAAATACAAAAAAAATTTAAATTTTATAAAAATATAATATTTTAAAGATTCTAATCCATGATTCCAAATCATTTGAGACAATATCTAAAATACATTAATGTATATACCATTAAGAGTGATATATCAAAATAAATGAGACCTATACTGTTAGAACTAGAAGCAGAAAAACTAGAAGGACTAGCATCATCATCTAGCTTAAGCTTGGATTCCTCAAGGTCATCTGTAACTACCATAATCATACTAGTTGAATGCCTACATCGCCTAGAAGCATGAGGTTGACTAGTTCCTACCATGAGGTTGAATGCCTACATCGCCTAGAACCTTAGGTTAGATTATGCAAAACAAATTGAGTATTTTTCTTTTTGCGATGCCACACATGTCGACCTAGGAAAATCGACCAATATATGCCATGACTTGGATGATTTGATTGGCTTTGTAACAAATCGGTCAAATTGTTGTTGGTTCGGTACATAACCGGTTTGGCTCGATTGACTCTATGCTTGACCAAATCGGTCGATTTTGACTTCGTATGGATTGATATTTAAAACTAGGGGTAGAGGATATAAGTTAGCATGTAATTTAGCCAATGTGACATAATTTAAGATGTTAAATCTAATTTCCTAGTGATTTGATTAGGAAAGGTGTAATCTAAACACAATAATGACAATCATAAGTTTTATGTTGTAGTTACATCCTCTTTTTTAATGTAGAATAATTTTGATTGGAAAAGAAGGGGTAATCTAGACATAACAATGACAAAGTCATAAGTTTTATGTTGTCACCTCCTCTTTTTAATGTAAGATGACAAATAAGTTTTATGTTGTAGTTACCTCCTCTTTTTTAATGTAGGAGTCCTATTAGCAAGGCCATATCGACTTAGGTGTGACATGTGAAATGCTCATTAAAGAATTGCAAAGCTGATTGATTTTGAAATGACAATATGGTTATGGTTGCAATAATGCCACATACTTGATATCATTAATTTATAAAGGGAAAATAGGTTTTGTTGAGTAAGGAAATCTTTTAGTTGACGAATCTAGACAAGTAGACAAAAAACATAATTATTTTGAGAAATGAAAATCTATAGATTATGAATTTGAAAATTTAAAGGTGTCATAAAAATTTATATTTTTCACATTGTAGTGTGATCATTGTTATGACAAAAATGGTTTAGTACTTGTATGCATTTTTAATTATATCAAACACATAAAGAAATGAAGCATTGTCCATGCCAAAGTATATTTATGTTTGAATAAAAAATCTTCTAAATAAAAAATCTTCTTGATAGCTAATCGTCCTTGTATAAATTGAAATATGTTTATATTCATATTTAATCATGGAAATCTAATTAATATTACGTGTACACAAAGACATCTATCCTATAAAAATAGGTAGATATGTTCATATCAATAGGCAATCTATTAAAGGTGGTGTTACTATTATTGGGGGTCCTATTACAAATAAAATTTCTTTCAATTTTAGCTGGAAAAGGGAAGTTTCGAATATTTTATATGGGAAACAACGATGAAGTGGGGAATTTTGTCAAGCACAATAACTTACTGATTGTATGTGTTGGAAACCACAAATTGGAGGGGGACACCTAAGATTCTAACCACTTAAGAGGAGGAGGAAATAGTTCAATTTTTGGAAGAACATAGCTGATTGTGGTCATGGATTATAAATTATCTAATTGGAAACATGTGACACACACTTCCCAAAGTGGGATAGTTTCATTGGGAAGTCTTGATGGATCATATCTAAGAAGAGGAATTTAGATCTGGTGTTGATAATGACAAGGGGGTTGAATAAATATAGGGTTGTTAGCCTTAGGCCCTAAATTGTTGTCAGGTTCTATAAAATATGTCTAAATATTGGCCATTGACTATGGATTTAATTGTGTTTGAAATTTCAAGGAGACTGGATTCTTTGTTGGGAGAACATGTGAAATGTGAGTGTTAGGATAGAAGGGAAACACGAGTGTGCTCCACATATTTTTTAAAAGGAAGGAATGGATTACTACACTTAGTTGAGTGAAGGCTACTTTTTAATGAATTGTAGGTTTCTAATTGTTTAAAGGTTAACAATATTAAACTTTCAAATTACTTAAAAGGTATTTACACCATGTTTGGGAGTGCTCCATGAGATTTGGGGTACATGGTGTAATCCCCTGGATGGCTGAGATGGACTTTAGCATGAGTTTCGGTTCATGATGAATATGCATTGTTGAGATAGCTTTCTTAGTGGATTATTGACCTCAAGATGGTATTAGCTTTGCTTTATTACCTTATGCATTGGATTTCTTCTGGTAGTTAGGTGGATGCTTTTCATAGAGGCCACATGGAGGAGCCAATTACTTGGATATAACCTTTAGGGAATGTAGAGAATTTTGCATTAGGGAGGATGGTTTCAAGCCCTAGTTGGCTTGTGTTAGCTTGATTTTCTATCTAAAGGATTGGAGATTTCTTGGGGACACATGGGGCCCTGATGATGTTCTTTTAGGGGATACAATTGATCTAGTGGAGTACCTTACTTTGGAGGATAGATGGATCATGTGGAGGCTCATGATGGAGTGGTGTGGATTCGCATTACATAATTACATCACCTTGGAGTAATTATTGTGCACAACCTCACCATTGGAGCATGGCACTTGTACTCTTTAGTGGACATTTCACTTTTGTGACCTACAACGACTCATGTAGGTTACTTATAAGGGATTAGGCCCACCTACTATTGTTGGATTTCCCTACCTCTCATATAAATAAAGGAAGGAGATTCCTTTTATACACAATCCCCACATCATAATTTATACACTTTTCTTTGTACTTGCTTTGTATGAGAGATTTTCTAGGGTTTCATCACGAACCCTATGAGAAGTTAATGGAATGGGAGGATGACATATTGGTTGGATTTTTCTCTTATGATCAATATTTTCTCATGTGGACAAGACATCGGTGATGACATTGTCTTTCCCTCCCACATGGATTTTCACTTGTACTTGTTTATCTCTCTCTCTTTTAAGACGCTAGGGTTTCTTGGTAATTTTGTGCATCTCATAGTTTTAGGCCCTAGGGTATTTTCCCTTGGAGATGGGAGATTAGGGTTTTTAGAGAAAACCCTAGGGTAAATTTGTGAAAAAGAAGATGTTTTCTTTCCTTGGAGATAGTGTTGGAGATATTTTTGCACTTGGATCTTCTTAGTTGAGGTAGGGTTTGGTGATTTAATTTACTAGGGATTTTTCGATGGTCGGATTTTTGTACTAGCCTTGAGATAAGGCTATGTTATGTATTTGTGCTTCAGCTTGAGACTATATATGAAGTTTTCATCTATCCATATCTTGTGCCATTTTGTAGATTTTACTTTCCAACTAATTTGTTCTTTATTGTTGACTATTTACAATTTATTATGTCTTGCTAATTTGACGTAAGTAAAAGAGAAAATTATTAAGTGGTTTAACATCTAAAGGAAGAATATAAGGGGTTGCATTTACTACCGTTATATTGCTATTATATTTTTAGGTTTGGTTGTTGGCTAATAAGTTCCCTATAAGGACTAAAAACTTATGTCTTGGTTTGGTATATTTTCTCCTTGAATGGTAGTGACATTTGTGGTTATTACAAGTAAATTATTGGGACCATTTTGTCATTGTTTAGACATTAGTTTACAACAATCCTAAAGAATGAAAATTCTAGAGCTAAGATCCAAGAAACATTCTAGGAATAAGGTGGAATTTCAGTTTTGCATTAATTGCATGAGTGCACAAAATTCCCACATGGTATCAAAGCTTGTATGGTTGAAATCACTCATGAGTAAGAGGGAGTTTTTATTTCAGTTGAAGTTTACCTGGGACAAGTATTTGACCTAGTTGAGGTTGTTGGGTGTGAAACCATAGTTTGCTTGGGAGAAACATCTGTACCCTAGAAAGAGTTTTATCTGTTTCATTTACTATTGATTTTGTGCACTTAAAATTTTTACAAGACGTGTAAGGTGATTCTTGGTCTTAAAGGGTGTCTCAAGCTAGAGGGAGCTTTTAACTTTCGTCCTTGGACTTTTAACTTTCGTCCTTGGAATTTCATACTTTAGATTCTTATGGAAGAGTCCAATCTTTGGGATGATGCTCCATAACCTATCGATATAGTACAATTGGCCTCTCATCAAAAGAAGGAAACAAAACGAAGATAATCATTATTGATTTTGTGAAGGATCATTTTATATCACACATTGCTGATAAGAAAATAGGTAAGAATATGTTTGGTGTTTTGGTTAAGCTATTTCATAATTATTCTAATTCTTGACATATGATTTTACGAAACCAACTCTCAATGTTTTGTATGAGCAAGATACATATTATGGTGATTTTTTTAATTAGGATCAATGAATTGAAAGATCAATTGGCTACCATTCGAACTAACATTGAGGATCAAGATCTAGTATCCATAACCCTTAAAGGGATTGATCCTCCACAGGAACATTTTGTTAAGGGAATTTGTGCTCAAGAGAATGTACCAAATTTCCAAAATATTTGGGTTGATCATGTGCAAGAGGAAATCAGAGTGTAAACTTGTTTGGAATAACAAGTAGACGTGGATTATGTTAATCTTGTTAGGAAGTCAGAGAAGGATAGCAAGATGAAATTAAAGAAGGATGGAAAAAATACATAAAAAGAATTAGATTAAAATCACTTGCTTATGTTGTCATGATATGGGACATTATGCATGACATGTGCCTTGAAGAAGAGAAAATGCATGAAGCACGTTGTAGATGGGATTGTTGCAGTAGCAGAGGAGATGACCTCTCAGTTTGAGATTCATTTTTCCATGTCTCTTTGTTTATATTCTAATTGTCTAGAGTTGGTTGGTATGTGCACAATAAAACTTTGTGACACATGACATATGGCATATCATTATTCAATAGGATTCAGGAGCAAGAGGGAGATATGATCATGCAGCTTGGTGATGATGCCA
Organism: Pseudotsuga menziesii; assembly: GCA_001517045.1. Lineage (NCBI taxonomy): Eukaryota > Viridiplantae > Streptophyta > Pinopsida > Pinales > Pinaceae > Pseudotsuga > Pseudotsuga menziesii. The sequence goes on along the minus strand of LPNX010691763.1, from coordinate 566,184 downwards.
CTCACCTTGTGAGAGAAGATGACTCCATTTCATTTTGGATGCCTTTAGGTGAGGCTCTTCAGTTGGATGATATTCTATTTGTTCTGTGGTTGAGGAAAAACCTCCTTTTAGTTTCTTGCATGATAGATATACATTGGAGAGTCATTTTTGAGGGACAACAATGCATCATCAATGATTAAAGTCTAGCTAGTTTGAGGAATTTTTCTAGAGCGGTGAGAGAGGTTGGCCTTTATAGGTTACTTCTTGATCAAGTGAAGTTCATGCATTCCAGTGGGAGGCTAGTTGAACCTTTCAGTTCTGAAGAGGAACATACATGGTGAGACTCCTTTGAGCCAATTTGTGATCCAGGTTCTGACACTATGATTGAATATCATGTAGATGTGATATCTTTTAGTACATAAGGTTCTCCTTCCTTGATAGGGGAGAATGTGAAGACTATAGATCCAAAGTCTTGGGAGCATATAGGAGAAAGTGTACCTCCCGTGAACTATGCTAGTGTTATAGCATTGATTTCCTCCGTCCATGAGACTTTTAGTTGTACAGACATGCATGATGATGATATTGGATTAACCCATGATCCTTCTAGTTTTTCATGGAGAGAGGTGTGATGCCTTGATAGAGTATGTTGCTGAGATTGATTTTAGAGATGCTATTGATTGGAGTATTGTATAATGTAGATCCAGGGATTCTATATTTTCTCAGACATAGAGATTTTCCCTTGATGATAGTCTTGCTTTAGGATTTTCTTGAGATGAAGGAGTTGGCCTAGCTTAGGTTATTTCAGTTTTTGGAGGATTTGAGGTACTTGAGAGGGATTCTCATGTTGATAGGTTGAAGATGAATTTTCATGAGTTGATTACTATTCCAATAGATTTGTATTTTAGGATTGCATCGATATTGTATGAAGACATGACTGTATTTGCAGGATGTTCTATAGGTTTTATGTTGTCATGTTCGTTGATGTTTGCCTGTGATGCTGATTTGGATAATGTTGGAGGTTAGCAGTTAGCTTTTTCTCCAAGAAGATATTTCTTCATATTCATAGGTGGTAATTATTCATTGGAGGATTGGGATTCCATGATAACGTGGTGGACATTTTGTTGCAGATGATAATGGCTGATTATGGGATCGTAACTGGTGCTAGTTTGAAGATAGTAGATTTGGTATAGTTTTAGAGGGATTTATAGGTGTCAGTGTAGACACTTTACTCATAAATAGGGAGTATTATAATTTTGTGTTACCCCAAAGTGTTACACCATGTCTAGGGCCGCTACATGAGAATTGGGGTATATGGTTTATGCCAAGCCCCTATATGGTCCAATATGGACTGTAGCATGAGAGATGGTCCAGGATGGACATGCATAGTTACAATAACTTACTTTGTGGATGATTGACCTTGGGTTTGTTTTGGATAGGTTTTATTCCCTTAGGCATTGGAGATCTTCTAGTATTTTAGTGTATGCCCTTCATTGGGGGATTAAAGAGGATACACTTAATTGGAAATTTCCCTTCAATAGATGTGGAGAAATTTGCATCATGGGGAGGGATTCAATCCCTAGTTGGCATGTGTTAACTTGGCTTCCTATTTGGAGGATTAGAGATGGAACATGGAAACCTAGGGATTTGACAATGTTGTTGTAAAGGGTAGATAACCTAGTAGAGTACTTTTATTTGGAGGATAAATGTAGTTTGTGGAGGTTTGTGATGGAGTAGCGTTGAATTGAATTACATAGATACATCACCTTGGAGTCATTATTGTGGATGAAATTTCCATTGGAGCATGGATTTTGTACTCTTGAGTGGAATTTTGACTTGTGTGGAATTCAAGGGCTCACGTAGGTTACTTGTAAGGGATTATGTCTGCATAGTATTGTTAGAATCCCTTACCTATCATATAAATAAATGAATGAGAGTCCTTTTTTATCGATAATCATATCATCATCTGTACACTTGTACTTGTACTTTTATTTTAAGAAATATTTGTTAGGGTTTTATCATGAACCCTAGGAGAAGCTAATTAATGGGAAGGAGGATGTCTTGGTTGGATTTTGATCTTATAATTAGTGTTTTCTCTTGTGGAGGATGCATTAGTGATGACATTGAATCTCTCTCTCTCTCTCTTGAGACACTAGCATTTCTTGGTCTTCTTCTATATCTTGGTGTTGATGCTTCTCCATGGTTGCATCATTGGGAAACATTCTACAAACATTCTCCCATAAATTTCATGAGAAATTACCAATGGTTGTTAGAGGATGGCCTCAACATAGCCTTGACTAGTCATGAAAATTGACTACGAGCAAATAAGGATTGAGACGCTTACTCTAAGAAAGAGTGCTTCGAGAAGGAATCTAGAGGTCACATTGCTTTCTCCAAGAAGTGATCTATTCTATATTAGAGTGAGTCGACATGTTTATGTAATAGGGGATTCTATATCCTTGTGGAATATACAACTCTAATCTAATGTTGAATTTGACATAGGTTCTAAGAAGTGTCCAAGACTTCTTAGAGTGGAGTCAAATCAATATTAGATCTCTATGGATGAATTTGATCTACATGTGAGGAGATGAACATCAATGAGGATAAATTTTATATGATGAAGAAATAACCAAGAAGTTAAGACAAACCATTGAAAAAGTACCTGATAGAATTGAAGAAGTCCAAGAAGAGAATGAATACAAGAATACAAGTCGGCTTGAAAATAAATAAAATATGAAGATCAAAACTAACAAGTCGACTCTAGTGAAACTGTACAAGTCTACCCATTGAGAAAATTTCAAGTGAACATAAGAATATAAATAAAGTGCTCTCACACTTCATTTGCACAATAATCATCACACATCTTCTCTCTCTCCTAGTGCATGATTTTATCCAAGCATAGCTACAAGTCAAAGTGGTAATTTTTGGGGCTCTTATTTTATTGGAATATTTACTATCCTTACTAGGGTTTTCTTTTGAAGGAGGGAGAACCTCTCTTCTCCCAGGGTTCATATTCATGATTGATATTGTACTTGAATTAGATTGATTTCTTCAAGAAAAGTTTGTTGGGTTTTCTACCTATTGGGTTTCCCATGGTAAAGTCTCTTGTCCATGGTTATCTTTTAGTGATCCTTGTTTTATTTCCGCTGGAAGTGAATGTTGAAATTTATAGTGTAATTATACAATGATAAACGTGGGATGATAATAATTAGGACATAATTATCAAGATATGAAAATTGTACTGCTAAGTTAAAATGCAACATGGTATCAGAGCAATATTGAATAGAAGCCATTACCAATGTCTGTTTCTGCCCTAATTTGAAAACTAGGGATTCCAACTTTGGACATTTTTCTGCATAGATTGGAATTGAAAATATCATTTTGGAGCTATTCCTAGGAGAGAACACTTATTTGTGGAAGCAGATATCAATCTTGACCTAGTTTCTGTCGAGAATCAAGAAACTAGGGATTCTGGTTTTGAACTCTTTTGGCCATAGATTGGAATGAAAAATAATGTTTTGAAGGCATCCTTAGGAGGGCACATTTATTTATGGAGTTAGTTTTTACATTTGGCAAATTTCATTTTTGACCTACTTCTTGCTAGGGTTTCTGGGTTAGATTTCAACCTTTATCAAGATGGCGTCGAGTTTTAGAAGAAGAATATAGATTTGATGAAAACTACAAATAAACTTCGGAAAGAGTACTTATAAGTACTCTAGAGCTTCAACATGAAGAGTTTTGCAGAATATTTGTACTTGACAAGAATGGCAATAGAATTCTTTTATGCAGTGATAATAGGTCCAAAGGGGATCTTAGACCTAGTACATTCAGATACATGTAGACTAATGACAATTCCTCCATTCGCTGTATTCTTGTACTATGTATGATTCTTCCTAGAATACATGAATAGCTAAGGTGAATATTTCAAAAAGTTCAAGGAGTTCATGACTTGATGAAGAAGAATATCAAAATGTTTGAGGACTTAAATGGTTTTTGCAAGGAGGTAGAGATCAAGAGGGAGTTAACAAAACAAGCAAAGACAAGTATTTGATGTTTTCTAAAATAACTGTTATTTATTGAATTATTATTTGATAAATGGCATAACTGTTTAAATTAGTACTAGTTAACTCTTATGGAAATTTATGTCATGTGTTGCAAGATAGGTCCATTGTGAAGACTATGAATATATGCTTGTGTTTGTTGGCATTATGATATGTATTGCGATCATATGGAAACATATAATATTGTGATACGATTGTCATTGATGGAAACACATAAGTTCCAAGCATATGATCCAACAACAAGGGGGACATATAAGCAGAGATCAGAGTGTAATTAGGCTCTCCACTAATGTATGCAAGCAAACTAGTTCCTCTGAGGAAGAAAAATACGACTCAGCCTGTATGAATACTTTCAATATTGAAAATCAAGAAGATAAGACATGATGTCCATTCAATTCATTCGACAGAGATTGGACGATCTAGAGAGTACATTTAATTCATTTGAAAAATATTGGACGAACCAGATTAAAGGAGGAAAGATGGATCAATGGTGGAAAAGGATTCACGAAGTGAACCTGTACGGGAGATAAATGATCCGTAAAATAAAAGTGAAGATCCATAAGGTTAAGGTGAGATCTGCATTTGATCGCATATCAAAGGTCAGGAAGGATCCCACAAGAAATCGACAACTCTTAGAAATTGCAGAAATAGATTTGCGGAAGCCCATTTCGAGAAAAGTTGAAGGCACATCCGCAATCCGCAATCTGCAACCCAATCGTGGAAAGAGACTTGTGGAATCACAAATTTGGGAAACGAGGGAATGTGGATCTGCAATCCACAATCCTCAATCCGATTGCGGAAAGGATCATTGCGGTCGCATGATTGCGGAAGTCAATTTTTGGGAAAACTGGGAATTGCATATTCGCAACCCGCAATCTGCAATTGCAGAAAGGAGCTTGCAAAAATATTGAGTTGCAGAAATACTAAGGATGCAAAAGCAAGCTTGTGGAAAGCTGTATTGTGGAATGATATCCAGCGGGACAGAAGTTGCAGAAACTTAATTGCGGAATTTGGAGGACCCCCATAATACAAAAGAAATTCAGTTCGAGCAGTTATGAATCAATAACGTGGTGGAATATGGTTAAAGAAGTTTAGAATACTTATCGATTGGGCTCCTTTCCTTCCATGAGTCATTGAACTATTTTTTGGATCAATTATGAAACTGAAAGTCAAGCATATGAACAAGCGAAGGGAATAAAGATTAGCAAGCATAAAACAAGGAGCAGAGAAATGTGTGGCATGCACTGAAATGGGGAGACTACGTAGAACATAGATAGTGAAGGGAGCCATGTTTGAATGAGCAGAAGAAAAAGCAGATCATAGAGTGTAACATAGTTGGCAAGCATAATTATATCTGGTTTTCAACATATTGTACTGAACAAAGTCTAAATCTACAGAATAAGGGTGGTAGGGTGGTGCTAGGGAAGACTTGTAGTCTTCTGTGTGTAAGTTGTAGCTTGTACAATTCTAGTGGGTGCTAGAAAACCAGGAGAGTTGGTGCTCTCCACAAGTTGCTGCTTGTAAAACAGAGGTTGTAGCCTCACTTGGGTTGGTGCTCAAAGAAAGTTATTTTATAATAAAATAATTTTATTCTTGTGAGTTTCCTTGCGAATATCTGTATATGTCCCCATCATATGTGTGATTTATAACAATTACCTATGTTTTATATTTGTTGCATTATCATGGCTATAAATATGTGAACAATAATAAAGTTTTAAAAGGTCAGAAATTGTTTAAGCTTAGGAATAACTGATTCAACCCCCCCACTTCTCAGCTATTCGAATAATCTCAACAATTGGTATCAGAGCAGTTTAATTTTATTTAAAGGTAGATATGTAAGCTTAAACATGACAAGTCATGAAGGGACTTTAACCAATAAAATTCCTCTATTTGATGGAACAAATTTTCCTTCTGGAAGGTTAGAATGAGAACTTATCTAATCTCCTTAGGTGTTGATGTTTGGGATGCAATAGACACTAGCTATGTAAAACCAGTTGTGCTTGCATCCAAAGATGATAAGTTGGAATTCAGTTTTAACACAAAGGCAATGAATGCTATCCTGAGTGGTCTTGCAGAAGATGAGTTTGTTAAGGTGATGCATCTTGAATCTGCAAAAGAGATGTGGGACAAACTTATAAGCAGTTATGAAGGAAATGAGAAAGTAAAATATGCCAAATTGTAGACATATAAACTGAAATTTGAACAATTAAATATGAATGAGGATGAGATTGTTAGTAAATATTTCTTAAGAGTAGAAGAGACCGTGAATGCTATGAAAGGTCTTGGTGAAGAGATTGAGGAAGCACCCTTAGTTCAGAAAATTTTGAGATCTTTCCCTGATAGATTTAATCCCAAAGTTTGTACAATAGAAAAATTAAATGATCTTAAAACTCTGCCTATTGACCAACTCCTAGGAACTCTGTTTGCATACGAAATGAGGATTAGTATAGATAAATCCACCACTAGAGAAGCATCCTTTAAAGCAGATAAGAAAACTGATTCGGAAAGGGATGTGATCGAGGCAAAATTTGTAAGAAGGTTGAAGAAAGGATCAAGTAAATATAAAGGCAAGATGCCCTTTAAATGTTTCAACTATGCTAAGATAGTCCATTTTGCATCTAAATGACCTCACAAGTAAAAGGGTCAAACTTTTGATGATGAAGAGAACTACACATTCAAGAAATACAATAAAGAGGATAAATATAAAAAGAAAAGCTTGTGTGCAAATGATGTTAATTCCTCAAAAGAGATAGACAGTGATTCATCTTGTGAAGATAAAGTGTATAATTTTATGCTTATGGCCATAGAAGATTTTGAAAATGAATATACAGGAAGTGACCTGAATGATGAAGAAGCTATGGTTGATATGGAGGATGAACTAATAAACGCTCTGGAAGAAATTGATAGCCTCAGACTAAAGAAGAGGAAATAAAAACAATTGTTGATGCAGTTTGAAAAGAATGGTAAAAAACCAAGTGAAGATCTTTCTCTGTTAAAATTAGAATTAGAAGAGGCAAAGAAAATAGAAGATATTCTAAAACAACAATTAACATAGGAGAAAATGAGATGTGAAGCATTGGAAGAAGTAGTGACAACTAGAAAAGAATTGGAGAAATTTCAAGCTTTGTATCACCAAAATATGTCAAGTATTAAAGATTTAGAAGAACTGAACAACATTCTGAGTAAGCAAAGATCTCCATTGTTAAAAATAGGTCTCATCTATGAAGAAGGTTCAAGTAGAAATCACTCAGAAAACAAGAAATCAAGTAAGTTTATTAAAAGAAACAAACATTCAGAATATGAACATACCTTGCAAACAAAAGAGAATGAAAATGAAACAAGCATCAGAATCAGGGATTTCGATCAGAAAGATCAATCAATATTTGCTCAGGAACAAAGCCAACAAAATATGAGGAAATCAATTCCAAGAAGACAACCAATATTCAGGTACCAAGGTTTTTTCCATGACTACTGCTATCATTGTTCTAATTTTGGCCATAAAGTTGCAAATTGTGCATTTAAATTTAGAAGAACGCAACTAAGGATTCCAAATAATGATGAACTGCTACAACATAGAACAAGACAGTCACCGAGTAACCAACAACTTCATACAACATAGTTTACAACTGAAAGAAGAACTCACAATAAACATACCAACCCTTTTGATCTATTGTACAATGAGCCAGAATGTTATATTTGTCATAATTATGGACACAAAGCCTTAGAATGTCACCTGAAGAATTATAGACCAGATTCAAGAATGAATTACTCAGTTGAAAATGTTAAAGTTTGGAAGAAGAAAGAAAGTAAAAAGTGTGGATTATTACTTTCTGCTCAAAAGAAAAAGGAACCCTGGTATATTGGCAGTGGATGCTCCAAACACATGATTGGTGATAAAAGTAAGTTTTTGTCTCTAACTAAAAGTAAATCATGAAATGTGACTTATGGAATGATGCTCCAGGTAAAATCAAGGGAAAAGGAATGGTAGGTTTGAGTAATGGCAATGGGAAAGCTCAAGATGTGTTGTCTGTAGATGGTTTGAAACATAATCTCCTTAGTGTTAGTCAGGTATATAACAGAGGGTGTGAAGTTGTTTTCACTTCTAGAGATTGTAAAATAAAATTTGCACTCTCAGGACAATTAGTTGCAAAAGGAGTAAGAACCGAAAACAATGTCTATGTTTTGAAAGAAGGAAAAGAAGAATGCCATTTAAGCAAGTATGATGAAATTTGGCTATGGCATAGGAGACTCAAGACACCTAAAGTTTGATCACATAATCAAGCTTAGAAACAATGCAGTAGTAAAATATCTTCCAAAATATCAAATCCATATGATTATGTATGTAAATCTTGTCAAATGGGAAAGCTGCCTTGCACTCAGTTTAAATCTAATAATTTCACATCAATAGACAAGCCTCTTCAATTAGTGCATTTGGATTTGTGTGGACCATCAAGGAAGGAAGGCACATGAAGAGAAAGATATTTTATGATGGTCTTTTGCTTTAGACTCAGATGGGTTTCCTTTCTGAAGGAAAAATCTGAAGCATTTGAAAAGTTCAAAGTATTTAAGGCTCTGACTGAGAATCAGACAAGTAAAAGACTGAAGGCAGTAAGGTCTGATAGAGGAGGAGACTTTAGTTCATAAGACTTCAAATAGTTTTGCAATAAGCATGGAATAAAAAGAGAGTATACTATCCTAGGGACTCCACAACAGAATGGAGTAGTTGAGAGACATAACAGATCAGTTCAGCAGATGGCGAGATCAATGACGAATAAAAAAAATTGCTTAGACATATTGGGTAGAGGCAATTCACACAACTGTCCATATTCTTAACAAATCTCATGTAAGGCTAAACAATGATAAGAATCCTTATGAAATGCGGTTTGGAAGACTTGATTCTATTAAACATTTTAAAGTCTTTCGAAGTAAATGCTATATTAAAAATAACAATGAACATCTTGGAAAATATATATTTTTTGAACAGAAACTAGAAAGTAGTATATATTAAAAGGGTTGTGCACAACCATTCAGTACAAAGCTGAAGCAACTGAAAGAAGAAAACAATAAAAGAGTATCTGCAACTATGGCAGGCCAAAAAGAGATCCTTCTAATGACAATATGGTAATTGCTAATATGGATTATAACATAAGTAGTATTGATTTGAACAAACTGTTGATTTAGGACTACACAAAAAACATTTACTAGAGGGAGGATTTCATTTGGGTTTTCCTAGGAACCCCACAGGATGGGTGAAAGAAAATTCATCCATTTTCTGAGCATCTTCTCCCTGATTGTCTTGACAATGGCTACACTGATTCATCTGCACTAGTTTCTGAAGGTCTTCTTGAATGCGGTCCACTGTTCCCATCAAATCTCTAAGATCCCTGTCGTGGTCGTCAATGCGAAAATCATGCTAGCTTGTTTGGTAAGAAATGTGACACACATCTACAACCAGTTGCTTGACGTTGGAAGCCATCTCCCTATTGTCCATAATTCCCACTTCTACTAAGTATGCAAGGATTCAAATGTTTTTTCTTAGGTTGTTGATACCTTCCTTTACACTGCGCTGACCCATGCCCGATCCTCTGTGCTCCATGCCAATGAACTGGGAGGAAATGCTGCCACAAGGGTCTCTTAGAATCACCACAATGGGAGAGGCACGAGGATAGTCAAAAAAATATTCAAGAAACAACCGAGAGAAGGCCACTACCATTGGAATTGCAACCTCAAAACTCACTGATAGGGTGGAGAAAGAGATAAAAATCTCCGCTAAAATGCCCGAGCGCTCCATAAGTAAATGTAGTGACAGAGGGGAGGCCCTGAAAGATAATAGGTCGACTAAAAACTGAGGGGGAATTGACATAGGAGATGGGATTGCAGCACTAGAATGGGGGAGATCTACACTAACAGAGGAGAATGACATAGCAATGGATGGAGGAGGAGGGTATTCAAAGCCCAGCGGGTTCCCATAGCTTACGTGGAGGGGATGATGAAGGAGGTAGAGAAGGACGGGCATTGATAGAAGTTGAGGATAGGAGTTATGAGGGATGGCAGGTAGATAAGGAGGGAGGGAGTGGGAAGCCACATGTCCAGGAGGTGGCTACCCAGGCTGCCAAGGAGGGGCACAAGGGCCAACGTGATGGGACAGGTGAGCACCAACGAGGTGAGGCCAAACGAGGGTAGGGGGATAAGGTTTAGAAAGAAATTAGGGGATGAATTTATAAGCAGTATCAAAACTATTGAAAGATATGGAGCCTTGGGGGAGAGAGGCGCCTTTGTTGGCCAAATTATTGGAAATAACGTTATTCTCTCTTAAAATGTGGAAGAAGGAGGTGCTGGGGGGAGAGGTAAGTGAGAGATCCTGTCGTAGTAATTCCTACGGTTTATGGAGCCAACTGAATAACCTGACCACATATTCAGGATAACATGGCGTGAGTCCCCAAAGACAATAAGGCTTGAGGTGGTTCCTCGATCTACCATTTCCAGGCCTTGAATTAGCACCAACCATTCGGCCTCATTGTTGGTCTTATGTACCAAACCCCAAGCAAAATTATTTACTATTTGTCCTCTAGGGTCAAGGATGACCCCTCCCGCACCTACCTCCCCTTCTTGGAAAATATGATGCTAGGGCCGATGAAGGTATTTTCCTAGGATATTCCACAAATAGTAAAGGATACATATGCTATAATAAAAAGGTTGCATAAATTGGTTGAATGCATTGACATTAAAATAGATGAAGGAATTCCTGTGAATGATAGTTATATAAGAAGCATTGAATCAAATATAGAGGATAGCGTTGAAATTGAGGAAGAATAGGTCTAAGAATCAGAAAAGGAAGATTCAGATTCAGATGATGAAAGTACAAACATTCAGGTGGAGTAAAAAAAATAGACAAAAACAAAAGAAACTTCCAGAATTGTTAAAAATAATCATCCTAAAAATCAGATAATTAGTGACAAGGATAAAGCAGTTCATACAAGAAGGAAATTGATTAAATATTTAGAACAATGTCATGCCACTTTTCTATCTATGATTGAAGCTAATAATTTTGAAGAATCCAGTGAGGATGAAGACTAGATTAGAGCCATGAATGAAGAACTTGATCAAATTGAGAAGAATAATACTTGGGAATTTGTTTCCTAGACTTGCAGATAAAAATATAATAGGCTCCAAATGGGTGTTCAAAGATAAGATGAATGAACAAGGACAAATTGTGAGGAATAAAGATTGATTGGTCTATAAGGGGTATGCACAAGTTGAGGGACAATATTTTGATGAAACCTTTGCACCAGTGTAAATATTGGAAGCCATCAGAATGTTTCTTTCCTATGCTAGTCATAAGAACTTGAAAGTGTATCCGATGGATGTTAAGTCAATATTTCTCAATGGATATCTAGAAGAATAAGTATATTTGGAGAAACATGAAGGATGCCAACTGACAGACAATCCTGACTGTGTCTGTAAACTGAAGAAGGATCTATATGGATTGAAACAATCACATAGAGCCTAGTATTATAGATTGGATAAGTATCTAAAAGACAAAGGATTTAAGAAAGATACTGTTGACAGTAATTTTGTACATAAAATCTAAAGGTGATGACTTATTAGTTGTTTTGGTTTATGTGGATGACATTATGTTTTGATGTCCTAATGATTCTTTTGTTTAGTGGCTTGCTAATGTCATGCAATTTGAGTTCGATATGTCAATGATAGGATAATTTTAATTCTTCCTTGGTCTCCACATTATTCAGATTTATGAAGGATTATTTCTCTCCCAAGAGAAGTATTTGAAGGAGATGTTGAAGAGATTTCAGATGGAAGATTATTCATCTGTTAGTACGCCTATGGTTGTTGGTTGTAATCTTAGCAAGGATGATCCCTCACCTGATGCTGATCAAAGAACATATCGATCAATGATAGATAGTATTTTGTACATCACAACATCTCATCCTGATATAATGCAAGTTGTTGGAATGGTAGGTAGATTTTAGTCTGCTCCTAAGCAAAGCCATTTTGTGGATGTTAAGAGGATATTCAAATATTTGAAGGGAACACTGACTTATGGTCTCTAGTATCCTAGAAATCAGAATCTTCAGTTAACCGCATATTCAGATGCTGACTGGGAAAATTGTTTGGATGAAAGAAAGAGCATAAGTGGAGGCACATTCTTCTTGGGTGATTCTTTAGTTGCACAATTGAGTAAGAAGAAAGGCCTGATATATTTATCTACTACAGAATCTGAATACATTGTTGCTGTCACCTAGTGTACACAAGTACTATGGATGATCTAGACACTGGCAGATTTGGATGTAAAATATGTTGATCCCATTCCTCTCCATTGTGATAACACTAGTGCCATTAGTGTTTCCAAGAATCCGGTCCTTCATTCCAATACTAAGAACATACCAATTAAGTATCACTTCTTAAGGGAGCAGCTCACACACATAGTGGTTCAATTGAATTTCATTCCTTCTACAGAACATATTGCTGATATCTTTACTAAACCTTTACCAAAGACATAGTTTGAGTACCTACGCCAAAAGCTGGGTATCATATCTTATTCTGAATAACTTGTTCACTTTTATAGGGGGAGTTGTGTTACAGAGTCTTCTTTGAAATTGATTTCAAAGGGGGAAATTTTTTTGTTGCTACATATGATAAGCAGTCAGTGATTACAAGTGCAACATGCATCCAAAATTTGAAGGTTACCATCAATGCCAAAGGGGGAGATTGTTGGCATTATGATAGGTATTGTGATCATATGGAAACATATCATATTGTAATACGGTTTTCATTTATGGAAAAACATAAGTTCCAATCATATGATCCAACAACAAGGAGTACAGATAAGCAAAGATCATAGTGTAATCAGGATTTCCGCTCATGTATGCAAGCAAACTAGTTCCCCTAAGGAAGCAAACTATGACTCAACCTGGATGAATACCTTTAAAATAGAAAATAAAGAAGTTGAGACACGATTTCCATTCAATTCATTTGACATATATTGGACGATCCATAGAGTAAATTCAATTCATTTGACAAAGATTGGACGAATCAGATTAAAGGAGGAAAGATGGATCGACGGTGGGAAAGGATTCATGAAGTGAACCTGTACGGTAGATAAGCAATCCACAAAAGAAAAGTGAAGGTCCACAAATTTAAGGTGAGATCTGCATTTGATCGCAAATCGAAGGTCAGGAAGGAGTTCACAATAAATCGACGACTCTCAAAAATTGCAGAAGGAAATTCTAGAAGCCCATTTCGGGAAAAGTTGAAGGCACATCTGCAATCCGCAACCCGACTGCAGAAAGAGAATTACGAAAGGAAAATTGCGGAAGCCAATTTTTGGGAAAAGAGGGAAGGTGGATCCTCAATCCGATTGTAGAAAGGACCATTGCGGTCACATGATTGTGAAAGTCAGTTTTTGGGAAAACTGGAAATTGCATACTCGCAACCCACAATTTGCGACCGTGGAAAGGAGCTTGCGGAGGAGGATCTTGCGGAAAGATTGAGTTGTAGAAAGACTAAGGTTGTGGAAGCAAGCTTGCAGAAAGATGTATTGTGGAAAGATAGGCCGTGGGACTTAAGTTGCGAAAACTCAATTACGTAAATTTAATTGTGGAATTTGAAGGATCCCCAGAATACAAAGGAAATTCGGTTCAAGCAATTATGAATTCAAGAGCTTGGCGGAAAATGGTTAAAGAAGTTTAGAATACTTATATATTGGGTTCCTTTCCTGCCATGAGTCATTGAATTTTTTTGGGATCAATTATGAAACTGAAAGTCAGGCATACAAACAGGAGAAGGGAATAAATATTAGCAAGCATAAAACAAGGAGTAGAGAAATCTGTGACATGCGCTGAAATGGGGATACTATGCAGAACAGAGACAGTGAAGGGAGCCATGTTTGAATGAGCAGAAGCAGAAGCAGATCAAAGAGTGTAAAAAAGTTGGTAAGCATTAGCTATATCTGGTTTTCAGTATATTGTACCGAACAAAGTTTAAATCCATGGAATAAGGGTGGTAGGGTGGTTCTAGGGAAGACTTGTAGTCTTCTTTGTGCAAGTTGGATCTTGTACAAGTCTAATGGATGCTAGAAAACGAGGAGAGTTGGATCTCTCCACAAGTTGCTGCTTGTAAAATAGGCGTTGTAGCCTCACTTGAGTTGGTGCTCAAATAAATTTGATTTATAATAAAATATTTTTCTTCAAATGAGTTTCCTCATGGATATCTGTCTCTCTCCCCATCATATGTGTGATTGATAACAATTAACTCTATTTTATATTTGCTGCATTATCATGACTATAAATATGTAAACAGTAATAAAGTTTTAAAAGGTTAGAAATTGTTTAAGCTTAGGAATAACTGATTCAACCCCCCCCTTCTTAGTTATTCGAATAATCTCAACAATGTTCATATGGGAATACCCATCTAGTATGACGGTTATGCTCAGATCAAGTGTCCTCACTGAATAATGGGGGACAAGAATACCGACAAAGCATTCCCAGGAGTGAATCCAAATAGAATCTTCGTTGTACATCTTACGCCCATGTGCCGAGGAAGAAGAAGATGAAGATGATAGCCTTCAAGATATATAGAAAGTATCACATGGAGTGTGATAGTGAGGAGTAGGAGGATCAGAAGGATGATTATCCCTCTAGTACAATGATCATCCTTTTAACTATTAGAAGGAGGAAACATACTAACAAATTTGGAAGGATACCATGATTAGTCCATCATGATGTGTGGAGATAGTGTCGAGACCTGAGGGGAAGTCAGTGGTGACTTCAAAATGGATCTATAATATCAAGCATGTAGTCCAAATTGACATTCGAGAGGGCACATTATATAGGCTATGGAGTTATGTAGTTCGCAGGATCTAAGAGAGTCTTGGATGGTATTAAGTGTTTCTCCATAGGCCCACTTTATGGGAGGAGACACAAATGCATACACAAGGGAAAATAGTATTCCATTATCTTGAGTCATATGGTATGGGGATATTGGACCAAGTAGGAGAAATGTGTCAAGATGTAAAGGGAGCAGGATAGTTAGGTGCAGAGGGAGTAGGAATATTCCACATAGAGGGAGTAGCTGCAACACAACTTGTTGATGATAAAAGACTTTGTATGGATTCAAGAAAACACCCAGGTCTTGGTATGCCAATATTGATATATAATTGACAAGATTGGGCTTCACCAAGAGTGATGTAGATTCCAACCTTTACTACAAGGTTGTTGATGGTGATCCAATGAAATTGGCATAGTATGTTGATGGTATGTAGGCTTACGAGAGTATAGAGGCTCATAGATGAGTGCAAGAGAGAGTTGGAATCTAAGTTAGAGATGAAGGATCTTGGCCTGATCCATTACTTCTCAGGATTAGTGGTGTGGAAAATAACACATGAGATATTCCTCAGTCAAGGGAAGCAAACAGATAATATCTTGAGTAGATTCAGTATGATGGATTGCAAGTCCATGGATACACCTATGGAGATAAATATGAAGAATTTGAGTGATTCCACTTTAGATTTAGATTTGGAGGGATGTTGACTAGATCCTTGATGTACCTGGTTAACACTAGGCCATATATTTGCTTTGCAGTGAACAACCCGAGCCATCAAATGATTGAGTTGAGGCATGTACATTGGGTTGTAGCGAAGCATGTGATGAGGTACCTACATGGTACAATTGGACATGATTTTAGATATGTATTAGGTGGTGAAGTGAGGCTGCAGGGTTATGCATATTATGAATGGGCCAAGAGTGCAGTGGACATAAAGAGAACCTCATGGTGTTTCTTTAGCTTGGTATCATCCATGATATCTTGGTTTATCAAGAATAAGACTTCTATCACACTCAATACAACAAAAGAAGAGTATTATGAAACCAATGTCGCAAGTCATTAAGTAGTGTGGATTTGAAAGCTTCTTGCAGTATTATTTGGTCAGGATCTAGAGATTCCCTTGATACACTATGAAAATCAAAGTTGTGTGAATATTTTAGAAAATATAGTGTTTCATGATGGGTGGAAGCATATTGAGATGAAATACCACTTCATTCAAGACATGGTGCAGAACGGAGCAATGAAGCTCCAATACATATCCACGTTAGAGCAGATAACGAAAATTCTCACCAAGCTTATTGTTATAGCTCAAAATGACACATCTCTTCCTGTGACCACTTTCCCATGATTTCGTCGCATGTCGACACTTCCATGACGACACTTCATGAAAGTTACTGAAAAAACACATAACTTGGAGGACCCATATCTGTAGTTCTGTAAATGCATTAGACCTCATCTCTACACCGTTGGAAATATATTTTAGTCAGCTAAAACTTTCTAGAAGACACCAAAGTCTGAAAATGCCCAGAAGTACCTTAAAAATGAGGTTTTAGGATGTATATGTGAGTTTCCTTAAGGAAACCCACGTATGGTACATGACTTGCTATATATAATACTCGCGTATGCCCTAAATACACGACTATTTGCATTGCAACCCATGTATACCTAATGCATACATGACTAATGTCTATGCAACCCATGTATTCATGTTAAAAATGCATTTTTTGAAGTTTGGGTAGTTTGGTTAGTTATGCAATTGAATCCTTCAGTTTTCACTACTTTGTCTTCGACCCTATCTCTTCAGAAACATATAAATAGAGGTAGGGAGGTTCATGAGAGGGGGACTTGAAATTTTGCATTGTCATGCTGGAGGAATTGGGACTCTCTTTGCCCACACCTTTTCCCTAGAAGCATTCTTCTTGTGTTGTAGAGCTTGGAGGCTGAGTTCCTTGGAGAAGAGAAGCAACAGAACTAGATCAAGGTTTCTTGAGGCGCCCAAATTGAAGAGAATGTATATTTGTACTTCATTTAATGATTAATAAATATGTGATGTCCTTCTTCTTCCCAAATCATTGTTCAATGTGTGATTGAATCTCTGTTTATGATAATATGATGATGTTAGTCAGATCATTAATTCATGTTTATTTGATTATCATTGCTTTATATGTAGTCATAATGGTTTGAGGAAGGTATAATCATTTTGTAAGTCTCTTGGAGCAAGAGGAGAAAGGAGAGGATTGAAGGGCTGCTTGGATCAGCCTTCGTTTCGCTAAGGTATGAACCATTCTAATCTATGAACTTGCTTGTATATAATTGCAGAACTATTTGCATCTTTCTTTCAACCCCAGTACGTTGATGGCCTCTTAAACCCTAGCCATAGGAAACTTTCCTTTACAATAGAACTGGCGACTCCGCTAGGGAGAGCCTTATTTATTTGGGGTTTCTCTATTTTTCTTTTAGTATTTTGCAAGGTTTCAGGTAATTCTTACAAGTTAGGAACACCTTTTGAGTCTGTTGGAACACCTTTCCTGCCTTCCTAGGTAAGTTTTGACCCTTTTGTTCTTTTTGTCATCCATACGCAACTTTCAAGATAAACAGTCACGTGTTTGTGTTGTATACGTGACTTGCACTACCTGCAACCCATGTGTCATACACGACCTGCCTTAAGACAACCCGCGTATGCACCTGGATTTGTCTTCTTTCATCATTTTTTAGGGTATTTGGGTGATTTGAGGGCTATTTGTAGGGTCTTAAAGGGTCCTCTGCATGTGCATGAATCCTGAGAGGTTGTTTTATCTCTGTTAGGTGCTCTTTGTCTATCTTTTAAGTCTCTTTCAAGTCTTTGAACTTGTTTTCGTTGCCTTCCCCCCACCTCCTTCTTTGGCTTGACCTTGTTGGACAAGGTATTGAGGAGCCTCTATTTGTAGGTTTAGATTGATACTTGGGAATTCTTGACCTTTGTTTATGTCAGCCTCTTCATTCCAAAGTTGTTGGCTTGTTTACTTTTGCGAGCCTTCCTTCCAAGAGAGGTTATATCCAACTTTAGGGAAACCTAGGGTTTGTTTATGGGGTGTAGAGTAGTTGTCTATTTGCTTTGCTTACAGTAATTGCTTGCATTAGTTGATAGGCTATTTTTCTTTTGCATTTATAAAAGAAAAAGGAAAAAACACATGTTTGCTTTATATGCACGTAGATTAGTTTTTTAGTCTAGATTGTATGGCATATCATTGTTTTTGAAAAAAAAAAAGAATTTTTTCTTTTGTGGCTTTCAAGTTTCTATTTGAAAAAGAAAAAGAGAATAGTTTTTGCTTTTTGCATTTCATTTCTATTTGCTTAGTCATTTTGTTTCAACTTTGAGTCAAAACACCACATAAGTTTCATGCTAATTACCCTTTGACTAAAAACAACCCTTAAAATAAACGATATAATTTAAAAATTATTAGTAAGTTTTATTTTATAGAGTCATACACCAACTAGCTCAGCCTAGACTTGTGGATTAGGGAGTTTTAACTCTCCAGAAGTATTAAATTTCAGACGTAGTTGTCCAATCACTAGGTAAATCCTCTTCTATGTTGATTGTATACATGAAGCTCCTCTCAAATGGGAGTTAAGAACGAGGCCACGTGGAGGCTTGGATTGAGGAGATAACCCTCCGATTCCTTGTCAAAGCGTAGACCAAATTTTTTGTGCATCTGGGGATTCTGTCTTAGACAAGGTTTCAGGATTTGCTACCCTGCCCATGCATATGAACCAGGCTTGCGACTGTCCCCCCAGATTGTCAATATAGTTAAGGTAGCCTTTAGTCTCTTTGACATCTAGGGTTCATTCACAGGTACACCGAAAGGCTATTTCTGGTTGACCTTGGACGAGATTGGAAGGTAACCCCAGTAGAAGGTGTGGGAGGGAGGTGGGTTATTTCTCTACTTGTGCCTAAGAACATCTATAGGGATGCCAAGTAACTGTCTATCAAATTTATTCTGGAAAGCATATCTTATGCCTGTTGGTCTGTTTGGATTTAGGAATTTTTTAGTGAGTTCTCTGTGGTTTGTATGTACTTAGTTTGCCTTCGGGTGTATGCTTTGTACTTTTGGTTTTCTGTCGACTTCAAACTTTGTCTCCTTGTTTGAAACTATGGCCAACACCCCTTTGAACACCAACCAAGAGATCCCCATGTTGGGAAATCCTTGTATTATTCCTCACACAGGGAATGTTGGTGTTCGTTTGATGGCCACCTTGAATCTACCTAGATTCACCCTAGGGATACTAGTGTGGTTGTTTTCCACTCCAACTGTCCTAGATTCCCCCGATGCTTCACAAGTAAGTTCCTTATATCATGGGAATCAAAATACTGCTTCCCCTTCACCTGTAGTTGATTCTCCTCCTCCTTCTACCTCATGTGGTGAAAGTACTGATACTAGTGGCCGACCGTTTAAAAGGAGTAAAATAAGGAGGAATAAGAAGAAGGCACATAAGCAAGGGGGCACCTATTAAAACTCTACAATTCAAGTTGAACCTCACCACCCAGCCTCTACAGTTCATGCTGGAGGCACCTATCCAACCTCTACAGGTCACGTTGGATCTATGCACTCAACCTCTGCAAGTCAAGTTGATCTTCACCATCCAGCCTCTGTTCATCATGCTGGTGGGATCCTTCCAACCTTTCCAGGTCATGTTGGATCCAGTTACTCAACCTCTGTAGTTCATGCTGAGGGAACCCGTTCAACCTCTGATGTTCAAGTTGAACCTCCCCATCCAACCTCTACAAGTCATGTTGGATCCATCCACCAAGACTTTGAATTTCATGCTGGGGGCACACACTCAAATGCTGCAAAGCATGTTGATCCTAACTATTCAACATCTGTTGTTCATATTGGTGGTTCTCATCCAACCTCCGTAGGTCATGTTGGACCTAGTCTCTCAGCCTCTGTAGGCCATGTTGGGGGAATTCTCTCAGCCTTTGTGGTTCATGCTGAAGATAATCTGTTAGCCACTGTAAGTCATGTTGACACTGTTGAAAAGACTAGCTGTTAAAAACATAAGGCCAAGTTTCCTTATAACCTTTGCGAGGGAGACCACCTTACTTATAAATGCCCTTCTATCGTGGAGGTGCAAAGAGTTTGGTTTCATGGTCATCCCGTTTTTGAACATTCTGAAGTTTTTCAATAGCCAGCCTCTCTTAGTCAGGTTGGACCCAGTCACCCAGCCTTTGATGGTCATGTTGGGGGCAAACTCTCAGCCTCTGTAGGTCATGTTGAGAGAAAATAGTCATCCATTTCTATTCATGTTGACACCGTTGAAAAAACTGGTCGTTTGAAGTGCAAAATTAATTTCCCTTGTAATATATGCGAGGGATATCATCTTACTCACTAGTGCCCTACTATCGTAGAGGTGCGAAGAGTGTGGTTTGAGACTCAAGAATTTCCTTCTCCTGAACAACCTATAGTTTCTCAACAACCTACTGAACCTTTGGTTGATCAAGTGGTCAAACCAATCTCAGCTTTGGTCGATCCCCCTCTTCTTTCGGAGAGTGATCCTTATGTGATTGAACCAATGTCTCTTTTGGTTAATGCCACTCTCCCTTTGGAGAGTGAGTTTCATGATGTGGTTGAATCAATTTCAATATCGATCAATCCCACTCTTCTTTTGGAGAGTGAAGTGTCTGCTAGTCACATTTTCTTCACTGCCAGTTCAGAACTTACTGAACAAGGGGGCATTGAAATTGCTTTGGATGAACCCCCACCAAGCTGTAGGATTGCTTCGTTTGATGGGATATCCTAGTTGATCCACGCCTTCCTTCTAATGCACCTTTCTAGATAAAGGTCAAAGTTGAACCATACACGATTGCTTGTTGTATTGTTGATGAAGGAGCCTTAGTTAGTATCTTGTCTGCTCGTGCTTGGATAGGCATGGGATCTCCCAACCTTGTGTCGACTACTAGTTAGTTACTGACATTTGATAGAATAACTTGTATAGGCTTGGGAATTCTTGCTCAAACACCTATTACTTTGGGTGGGAAGACCGTCTTAGTTGACTTCATGGCGATAGAAGACCCCTTGGACTTCAATATGCTCCTTGGATGTGATTATGTCTTTGCCATGCAAGATGTGGTGTCAACATTCTTTCGTGTGATGTACTTTAATCATGGTGAAGAAATTGTCACTATTGATTAGTTGGATTTTCTTGATCCGTCTCCCGACTTAACTAGAGATCAGGTTTTTCCTTTATTGATTCCCAATGTTTCTATAGACACTACCCCGCCACGGGTGAGCTATGTGGCCTCATGTCATTTGCATTCAATTGCTACTGAGAAGCAACCTTTGGTTTCATGCTTACCTTTTCGAGACTTGGTCCCAGCAGTTGACCAGGTGAGTTATCCTATACAGACTATGGAGCCTGCTCTCCACTCTATCGATCCATTTGAAATTTTAGTCATGTGTCCTATCTCAGATGATCTCCTTCCTTTGAATGAAGTCTTCCTAGAGTCTTTGATACAATCTGACCTTCTTTTGGATGTTGGTTCAGTTGTGACTAAGTCTAACCCTGATTTTCCTAGTAAGCATGACGCTTCTTTTTATGTTGGTCTTGTTGAGTCTTTTAACTCTTCCTTTGAACAACAAGTCAGTGATCCCGATGAGTTTGACTATTCTTATGAATTTTTCAACTCTTGTGATACTGAGTTTGTTCCTACATACTCTATCTCCCCTGTTGATTTTTTCTCTCCTTCTAAGGTTGATCTTACTGATTATAAACCCTCAAGCCTTGGTGCTATAGAATCTTCTTCATTTGATTCTTCCATAACTTCACCTTTTGTAGAAGATAGCAAAGTCACATGTGTTTCTGCCAAAGTGACCTGCATCGGATCTTTTCTTATGAATGTGATGCTGATGTTGTTGTTTCTTGGAGACAGGATTTGTAGTTGGATTCACAACTGTTTACTGGCCTCATCTTGTTGTTCAAGTTGTAACTGTTAGAATAATCAACCCATAGTTACCTACCTTAGACATTAATTAAATCATTTTTGTCTTATTACTTAGTCTCCTAGATTCCATCTATGCTAGTTGCTTTCTACATGACTCAGAAGTCAACACTTGATAAAACTGAGTCATGGAGTGCTTGGGAAACCTCCTGGAAACCATATTTAGCATGTCTTCTTTATTCCAGATCCTCCAAAGTGCATATTTTGTTTTTCTAAAAAGCTGCCTGTTTTATTGAGAATTAAGGCAAAAGGAAAAGCTAGACTAGGTGTAGTTGACTTGTTTTTTTCCCACATCATCCTCCCTCCATTTCTCATAATAAAAGCATGTATGAGTTGTATTTCCATCCCTCATTATCTTTCCTACTTGACTTATCCAATTCATGAGCATCTTAGTGGATTTGGAAACTGCTTTATGCACCTATGGGGGATTTGACTAGATTTAGTAAGCCTACTTTTTGACCTTTTCGAATGGCATCCTTATGCATTTGAATATCTCATGTAATTATATATTGCAGTAGCCTATTACTTCACAAGGTTGGATATTGTACACTTATTCAATACGGATTAGTGTTATGCTCCAATTTTAGTCTCCTTTGATGTTAATTTTGCATGTTTGATTAGCAATTTTGTGAGTGTAATTGTTATATCTCTTGAGTTCAATTTCCACATGGTATCAGAGCCTTTGTAGATTTATTTATCTCCTTCCATATTGATATTGCAGGTTCGACATCTTGACTGGAAGCATATTCTGCTGACTGAAGGGCATAGTTTCTGAGCTATGGATCAATCTCAGAAGATCATCTTGATTCCATTCAATTTCTTTGAGTGGAAAGATGAGATGGAGATATTGTTGAGAGAGAAAGGTCTCTATAGGGTTACTATGGAAATTGAGGTAGATCCCAATGTAGTTGCAGAGAAAATCAAATGGCACAACAGGAGGGATGAGGCCTATGGTCTTTTGTGTCCGAGCATTGCAATAGACCTCCTCTTCCATCTTGATGGATTGACATCACCTAATGAAGTGTGGGAGAATATTGTAGAGTTTTTTGGTAAGACAGATGATATGAGAGGACATCAAATCAAGAATGAGCTGATCTCCTTGAGTCCCAGTAGCTTCGAATCCTTGCAACTCTATTTTTCCAAGTTTAAAGCCCTTGTTTTGTAGCTAAAACAGTGTGGGATCGAAACAAAGGAAGAGAAATTAGTTTTGGCCTTACTCTCGAAGCTTGGCCCTGACTATTCAGTGTTTTTTTCGACCTTCCATGCCACCAAGTTGACATCTCGATCCTGGAATATGCCTAAGCTTGCAGAGTTCATGGAATCCCTCACACAGGAACAAGATAACTTGGTGATGATGGGCACCATTAAACCTTCCAAAGACCAAGCTTTGGCTGCTGGAGATTCAAGGGTGGATTCAAAAAGCAAGAAAAAAGCTAAAAATCCACCTGATCAAAAGAGAGACAAGAACAAGTCTCAAGAGGAGCCCCAAGATTCCAAGAAGAAATTTCAGAAGAAGAAGAACAAAGGAGAAATGAGCAAGTAGGCATACTGCAGTAAGGGCTATCATCCCGAGAGCTCTTGTATGAAGAAGCAAATTGACATGTTGACCCAACTCCTAGAGAAGAATAGCATCTCCCTTCCTTATTGCTCAAAGAAGAGGGAAGGATGATCAAATTCAGAGGACAGAGAGAGAGTACATGCCTTTGTTGCTGGTACATCAAGCTCACCTAGCTTCATCATAGACTCTGGAGCTTCTAGACATATGGTTTCGACAAAAGAGGTATTCTCCTCTCTTGACATGTCGAAAGGTCCACCAATAGTTTTGGGAGATGACTTTCTCATTGACAGTTTGGGGAAAGGAAGGATTGATCTTGACCATGGTAAGTTCAATAATGTGTTGTATGTTCCAGGTCTTTCCTCTAATCTCTTGTCAGTGTATCTGATGACTCACATAGGGTCTCCAAAGAAGGTCATCTTCTCCCCTAATGATGTTGAAATCACTGAGATTTCAAATGGTAAAGTCATATCAAAAGGTGTTGTTGATCACACTTCAAAGGTATACATGTTTTCCCATTTACTACCCTACTCAAACCCCTTTGCTTTTCTGATTCATGCTAATGAGGCAAGCAAGATTTGGCATGAAATATTTGGCCATATCAACTACAAGTATCTTTCTGATTTGAGTGAAAAATATATGGTCATAGGGTTACCAAATATCAAGTTTTCCAAGGGATTCTGTCAAGGTTGTATCTTAGGAAAACACCCAGAGCACAAATTTGAGAGAGCTAGTCATGAGATAACCTCTGCACCTCTTGAGTTGATCCACAATGACATTGCTGGTACATTTCCTCATATGTCCATGAGTCAAGCCAAATATGCACTGACCTTCATAGATGAATTTTCCAGGTATTGTTGGGTTTACTTCCTAAAGCATAAGTCTGAATTTTTTCACCTCTTCAAAGTCTTTAAAGTCTTGGTTGAAAACTAGTCTAGGAGGAAACTCGAGATCCTCATATCTAACAATGGTGGTGAGTATGTCAAGTTTGAGTTCATTTAGTATTGTAAATATGCAGGTATTCAGATGCATCATTTGATCCCTTACACACCACAACAAAATGGTGTTGTTGAGAGAAACAACAGGTCACTGAAGGAGATGGCAACTTGCATGATGGAGGCTAAGACTTTGCCACCAAAGTTTTCAGCGGAGGCTATAAAATATGCATCCTACATCCAGAATAGGGTGCCTCATAAGCAGCTTGATGGTATGACTCATTTCAAAGCTTGGAGTGGGAACAAGCCAGATGTGACCCATTTCAGGATTTTTGGCTCAAAGGCTTGGGCTAGAATTCCAACTGAAAAGAGAAAGGATTTGCAGCCCCAAATCAGAAAGTGCCTATTTGTTGGGTATTTTGAAGATTCAAAAGGGTACAAGCTAATCAACTTGAGCACTAACAAATATTTCACTGAAAGAAGTGTTCAGTTCCAAGAAGAGCCTTTAGTTGCAGTTGAAGTTGGAGAGTCTTCTTCACCACCAGATCCATTGATTGTAAGTGGAGATACTAATGAGTTTTCTTATTCTGATATGTTTGATAATGATGATTTGATTGCAGATCCTAACAGTCATACAAGACCAAAATGGGTAGCAAATACCATTCATGCAGCTGGGGAACTAGCTGGAAATCCCAGTGACACTAGGAGGATTAGATCTCAGTTTAAGAGTGCCCTTTGTATGGAAGATCCTTTATTTCCTGAGAAGTTGTATCTGATGGTTGAATCATATCCACATACATATGAAGATACAACACATGATCCAATATGGCAAACATCCATGAAAGAAGAATTCAGCTCGCTCTAGAAGAGCAACACTTGGGAACTGGTTGATCTTCCCCCAGGGAGGAAGCTAGTTCAATGTAAGTGGGTTTTCAAGACTAAGTTTGCTGCTGATGGTTCACCTTTGAAATATAAGGAAAGATTGATAGCCAAGGGCTACTCACAAGTACATGGTATTGACTACAATGAAACCTTTGCACCAGTGGCAAAGATGGACTCCATAATGATAGCTTTAGCCATTGCAGCTTCGAAGCAGTGGGAGGTACATCACATGGATGTGAAGTGTGCTTTCCTAAATGGAGATCTCACTGAAGAGATTTACATGAAGTAACCTGAATGGTTTGTTTCTAATCCATCTTTAGTGTGCAGGTTAAAGAAATCATTATATGGGCTCAAGCAAGCCCCCAGGGCTTGGTATGCCAAGATTGATGGCTTTCTGCTGTCATTGAGTTTTGTTCGATGCAAGTCTGATCATAATGTTTATTTGAAGATAATTCATGGTTCTTTGATGATTAATATCTTGTATGTGTATGACCTTCTAATTACAGGAAGTTCAAAGAAATAGATTGCCTCCTTGAAGGATGCAATGAACCATGCATTTTCTATGACAGATTTGGGATTGTTGAGCCAATTCTTGGGTCTCAAAATTGCTCAATCCCAACATGGAATCAAAGTACATCAATCCAATTATGCCTTATATTTTCTGAACAAGTTCAATATGAAAGATTGCAAGCCAAGCAAGACTCCTTACCTTTCATAAGTTAAGCTTAAAGAAGCAGGTTCTTCTCCTATAGTAAATAATACACTGTATAGGCAGTTAATTGGGTGTTTGATTTATCTTACACACACTTGACCTGATCTATCTTATGCAGTTAGTGTGTCTTCAAGATACATGGATCAGCCTCATGAGATCCACTGGAGGGAAGCCAAAAGGATCCTTAACTTTGTTCAAGGAACAAGAACTCATGGGATCTTCTACAAAGCAAAATCTGATCTTGATCTGATTGGGTTTACTGACAGTGATTGGGCAAGTGACAACACAGATCTAAAGTCAACATCAGGATATGTGTTCATGCTTGCAGAAGGACGAATCAGCTGGTCAAGCAAGAAGCAGAGTGCCATAGCACTCTCATCTACAGAAGCAAAATATAGTGGAGTTGTAAATGCAACAACTTAATGTTTGTGGTTGCAGGGAATACTTGGATAATGTGGCTTCGAATCAGAGTTTTCAACTATTATCTATTGTGAGAATTAGAGCACCATTTGAATATGCAATGATCCAGTTCAGATACAACGAACCAAACACATTGAGATACATATGCACTACATCAGACAACTTGTGCATGATGGCACCATTCATCTACTCTTGTATGCATCTTAAGAACAAGTAGCATAAATCTTCACCAAAGATTTTTGTGAGAATACATTCAACAATCTCAAATCAATGCTGGGGATTTCTGATCATGCTGTGAAGCATGATTGATGACAGGATTTCCAAATTTTGTTTTTCCTATCCATGTTTAAGGGAGGATTTTCCCACTAGGTTTTTCCCTCTTTCCTTGGTTGTATGGACAAGCAGTATGTAAAGGGTGACTAAGCCTTATTGCTAGGCCCTATAGTTTTCTGATATTTACTCATAAAGTTAGGATTAAGGGGGGGTGTTATAATAATCAACCCATAGTTACATACCTTAGAAATTAATTAAATTATTTTTGTCTTATTACCTATTCTCCTAGATTCCACTCTATGCTAGTTGCCTTCTACATGACTTAGAAGTCAACAATTGCTAAAACTGAGTCATGGAGCACTTGGGAAACTTGTGGAAACCATATTTAGCATGTCTACTTTATTCCAGATCCTCCAAAGCACATCTCAACTTTTTCTGAAAAGCTGTCGGTTTTATTGAGAATTAAGGAAAAAGGAAAAGCTAGACTAGGTGTAGTTGACTTGTATTTTTCCCACATCATCCTACCTCATTTTATCCTAATAAAAGCATGTATGATTTTTCTTTCCATCCCTCATTATCTTGCCTATGTGACTTAGCCAATTCATGAGCATATTAGTGGATTTGGAAACTTCTTTATGCACCTATGGGGGATTTGACTAGATTTAGTAAGCCTACTTTTTGACCTTTTTGAATGGCATCCTTATGCATTCGAATATCTCATGTAATTATATATTGCAGCAGCCTATTACTTCACAAGGTTGGCTATTGTACACTTATTCAATACAGATTAGTGTTATCCTCCAATTTCAGTCTCCTTTGATGTTAATTTTGCATGTTTGATTAGCAATTTTGTGAGTGTAATTGTTCTATCTCTTGGGTTCAATTTCCACAGTAATTTCATTTTCATGTGCCCTGATCACGCTTATGAGCCTGATTCTAGCTTCCAAGCTTTTAGATCGTTGTATAATCCCTCATCTTTGTTCTCATCGTCGCTAAGACTTGTATCATTTTGCCTTTGCAACTTGACACCTTTTACCTCGAGGAGACGTTCCCCGAGTGTCTTTACCTTGCTCATGTTCCTTGCATTATGCATAGGTTTGTTCCTCGCACTTGGAAGTAGTTTCACTTTCCCCTGACACTCTTCTCTTCACATTTAGAGCATTCTTTTTGCTCTCCTTCGAGCTCGTTAAAAATAGTAAGGAGGCCGCGAGTTGACTTTTACGGACTTGTTAAAACTTAACGGGAAAGATATTGAGTTTCTTTCGGCCAAGGTCTAACTCCTCAAAACAGACTTGATTGCCGAGTAAACTTGTCCAATTAGGATTGTTAAGAATATGTGAATGGGCATCCACATTGGTGGTAGGTTATCACTTTCTTGAACCATGTGGAATAATACGAGAAAGGAACACTCTCTTTTCTACGGAATTGAGAAGAGTATTCTCAGGCATAGGTTTCTCACTTTTTTGGACCTGAGGGACAAAATTTATGGGAAAGAAGCACCGGGTATGAGCTTAGTTTTCTCTTTTTTGTGCTCTGGACCTAAACATGAAAAATATTCTGAGTGTACTTTATGTCTTTGTCATACTCGTTAAACCCTAAAGAACAAAGCATCGAGTTTAGTATTGTAAGCCCCATTTCTCGTAATCGAATGGATCTTTTTGAGTGATCTTGACTTCCTTGACACTCGTAAAAATCAGGCTATATGCTTCTTTTGAAGGAGTGTTGGGTAGGTGGTAATTTAACCTTTTTCGGACCTCCCCGACTAAGTACGAAAACGGTGCACCTTACTTCTTCAGAAGCTAAGAGAGTTATTTTGTGGTTTGTTTTATACTTTTCCGGCCTCAGGAGACTAAATTGGACAAAAAAGTTCCCCCCTGGAGTCTTCTTTGGAGTTTTCAGACTCTCTAAACTATGAAAACACCGTCGAGCATTCACTAATTCGGGCTCGTAAAATCCATGAATCAGTGCTTTATCAAGCATTCTTCTGTCTCTTCTTCGAGCTTGCCAAAAATGAAGAAGGTCCCGAGTTTGCTTTCTTGGACTCGTTAAACCTTTACAAGAAAGAGGGGAAGGGGAGTTCATTCACATGTTTTTAAAATCATGGCAACAAGTCTTGTTTCCTTGAACAAAGCACCAGTTTTGAGTCTATCAATAGTTGGGTCCTAGTTTTTTGATTTGATCCTGATTCAGAGTTTCTTACTCCTCAAGTTGGTATCTTTTCCAATTATATGGGGAATTTGTCAATGTCTCCTACATTGCAGATGTGTGTCGTTGGTCCTTTCGTGTCAAAAGCTTCCTAAGTCACTTTTTGTGTCATGCTCACTGTTCAAGGATTAAACCTTTGTCCGCCATTCTGCAGTTTCCTTGACATTTTTTGTCGGCCATTCCCTGGTCAGTTCATTACATCATGTCTTCGGCGATCCTTGTCATAAAATTTTGTGCCAATTCCAGATCCAATTATTCTTTGAATTACCTCGTGTTGGCTGATGAAGGATGCCTTAATGCCTTCCTTCCAATGGATCTCTTCTTATCAACTGCAACACATATTGCTTTGGGAATGAGATTTAGAGTTTTATGACAGTACCTTGGGGATTACAGTCACCAGTGGCATTTCCCTCCCTATTGGGTAGTGGGAATACCTTAATGTATCCTACTCGATGGATTCTTCAAGTGTTCGACTTCAAGTCCTTGTATTCACACTTGTTAGAATATACTAGGTACCTTGGGGACCATTTTCATTAATGGTGGTTTCCTTCACGTTTGTTAACGGTTCTCATTATTGACTGGTAATCAAACGGTTTCCTCCATGTTTGAATTCAACTTCTTTATTCACATGGTTAGGATTCGTACCTTTTGGGCAGTTTGGATTGAAGACCTTGGGACGACAGTAGCATCGTCATTTTTCTATTGCCCAAGCTATGCAAGACCTTGTCACACTTTATATGACATTTTGCTGAGACATATATCAACCTTGTATTCTTGTGGTTATGATCGATTCTTGAGCATGGATCCACCTTGTTCATTTGTGGCCATGACTCCTTTAGATTTGATATGGCGCCTTTTTGCATATTGAGCAACCATTATAGTTTCATCAGTTATACATATGTTGGATCCACCTGTATCTTTATGGTGATGTTTTTTCTATGGAATTGTATGTCCCAGAGATCAATTTTGTCTGACATTTATCTCTCTTTTAGGTACATTTGTTTGAACCTTTCGATCTTGGATTCTCCGCTCTCTCCATACTCAGTTGTTTCCTTTATATTGTATTTCAGCTATCATCTTCCCCTCTAACCTCATACATTAGGGGGCATCTATTATAGCTCAAAATGACACATCTCTGCCTGTGAACACTTCCCCATGATTCAGTCGCATGTCGACACTTCCATGATGACACTTCATGAAAGTCATTGAAAAAAAACCTAACTTGGAGGACCCATATCTAGCGTTTTGTAACTCCGTTTGACCGTATCTCTACACCGTTGGAAATATATTTCATTCAGCTAAAACTTTTCAGAAGACATCAAAGTCTGAAAATTCCCAGAATTACCTTAAAAATGAGCTTTTAGGATGTATACGCGAGTTTCCTTAAGGAAACCCATGTATGGTACGTGAATTTCTATATATAATACTCGCGTATGCCCTAAATATGTGACTATTTGCATTGCAACCCGTGTATACCTAATGCATACGCGATTGATGTCTTTGCAACCCATGTATTCATGTCAAAAATGTGTTTTTCAAAGTTTGGGTAGTTTGGTTAGTTATGAAACTGACTCCTTCAGTTGTAACTAATTTGTATTTGACCCTATCTCGTTAGAAACATATAAATAGAGGTATGGAGGTCCATGAGAGGGGGACTTGAAATTTTGCATTGTCATGCTGGAGGAATTGGGATTCTCTTTACCCACACCTTTTCCCTAGAAGCATTCTCCTTGTGTTGCAGAGCTTGGAGGCTGAGTTCCTTGGAGAAGAGAAGCAGTGGAACCAGATCAAGGTTCCATGAGGTGCCCAACTTGAAGAGAAGGTATATTTGTACTTCATTTCATGGTTAATAAATATGTGCTGTCCTTCTTCTTCCCAAATCATTGTTCAATGTGTGATTGAATCTCTGTTTATAATCATATGATGATGTTAGTAAGATCATTATTTCATGTTTATTTGATTATCATTGCTTTATATGTAGTCATAATGGTTTGAGGAAGGTATAATTCGTTTTGCATGTCTCTTGGAGCAAGAGGAACAAGAGGATCAAGGAGAGGATTGAAGGGCTGCTTGGATCAACCTTCATTTGGATAAGGTATGAACCATTCTAATATCTGAACTTTCTTATATATACTTGCAAAACCATTTGCATCTCTCTTTAAATCCCAGTACGTTGATGGCCTCTTAAACCCTAGCCATAGGAAACTTTCCTTTACAACACTTATGTCCAAGGAAAGTTTGTATACTTTAGGCACAAGTTTGGCTTGATGGATAATATCTCCATCAGTGAGAGGGAGTGATGAGAAAATGAGTGGTTGACATTCACGAGAAGTGAATAGCCCATACACCAAGATGGTTTTACATATGAGTGGCTGCCATTCATGAGAAGTGAATGACCTAGACACTAACATGGTTTTGCAAATGAGTGATAGTAATTCATGAGAAGTTAATGGACTAGATATCGATATGGTTTTACAGACGAGCGACTAAATATCCACTCACAAGAAAATGACCATGCTGATTTGGCTAGTGATGGATGGCTTAGATGGATCATCATATGTGCAACATTGGGATGAATATTCACTCACAAAGGTATGATAGTGGTGAATGGACTAAACATACATATGAGATGCATCGAGAAGACATTTATTCATGGGGCTATTCTAGTGGTAAATGATACATTTAGTCACTCATGGGATTATGCTAGTGGTGAATGGAATTGATGTAATACATATCCGAGATGGATTATAGACATTCTCACCAAGTGAGAGACTTGGTAATGATGTAGAATGAATCCAAGTGTGAAGCTCGACATTGATGTGGAGTGTCTTCTATGAACGTTCTTGCCAAGTACGAAGCTTGGCATGATACATAATGTTCCCCTCACTGATAGGGAGTGCTGATGTTTCTCCCTGGTTGCAACATTGGGAAATATTCTACTGGGATTCTCCCAGAAAGGCCACGAGAAGTGTACAATGGTTGATAGAGGATGGCCCTAGTGTAGCCTTTATTATTCATGAGAAGTGACTAAGAGTAAATAAGGCTCGAGATGCTTACTTTAAGAAAGAGTGATCCGAGAAGGAATCTATAGGTCACATTGCATGCTCCAAGAAGGAGTGATATATTATATATAAGAGTGAGTTGAATTGTTTATTTAATAGGGGATTCTATCCACTTGTGGAATATACAAGTCTAATGTAATGTTGAATTTGACATAGTCTTTAAAAAGTGTCTGATATTTCTTGGAATGGGGTCAAATCAACATCATATCTCTATGGATGAATTTGATCTGCATGTGAGGAGATGAATGTCAACGAGGATAAATTTTATATGATGAAGAGATAAACAAGAATTCAGGAAAAACCATTGAATAAGTTCCAAGTAGCATTGAAGAATTCCTAGAATAAAATTAAGACAAGAAGAGAAGTCAACTTGAAGATAAAGAAAAGATGAAGATCAAAACTAGCAAGTCGACACTAGTGAAACTGTACAAGTCGACCCCATTGAGGAAATTTTGAGTGAACAAAAGATTATAAATAAATTTCTCTCACACTTCAATTTGAAAATCATCATCACACATATTCCCTCTCTCCTAGTGTGAAATTTCAACAAATCATAGCTACAAGTCAAAGGAGTAATTTTGGGGGTTCTTATTGTATTAGAATATTTTCTATCCTTTCTAGGGTTTTCTTGTGAAGGAGGGAGAACCTGTCTTGTTCTAGGGTTCATAGTCATGATTGGTCTTGTACTCAAATTGGATTTATTTATTCTAAGACAAGTTTGTTGGGATTTATCCCTATTGGGATTCCCAGGGTAAAATCTTTGTGTCTCTCGTGATGGTTATCTTTCAGTGATCATTGTTTCATTTCCACTTCAAGTGAGTGTTGAAATTTTCAACGTGTAATTATGCAATGATAAAAGTGGGATGATAATAATTAGGAAATAATTATCAAGATATAAACTTATACACATGAATATAAGATTTCATTTAATTAAGATGATACACATAAATATGTTCAGATGCGACCCTTGGTTTCATATTCAAAGAGGTTTCTTGGAATCCACTATGACCCTTTCTATACACCTATGAATCTTCATGTCTATAGTAAAACATGATTTACCATAACCATAAGGATTAGGTTTCCAACATTCCCCCCTTAATATAAAGGGTTGTTTGTAAGTCCAAACATCTTTCTGAAAGAGAGTTGATTTTTGGAATTAAATAACTGCCAATGGTTGAAACTGTCATTGAAGTGCTCTCAGAATTGGTGTTTTTGGGATGAAAACAAACTAATGGCTAGGTGAAATTGATGTATTCTACTAACTGGTGTTTTGGGATGACTATAAACATTTGATATGGTGGTATAGGATGAACACAAACCAATGGTTGGGATAAGCTAATGTCTTCTATTAAATGGTGGTTTTTGGATGACCACAAATCAATAGTTAGTAGAAGCTAATGTATTTTGCTAAATGGAGGTTTTATGAAGAACAAAAAAAAATTAATTCCTTGTAAAATAGTTCTATCTCTGTCTCCTAGTCACAACTATGACTCTCAATACTAACTATGGTTCTGGATATGTATGAGCCTTGCTTGTTTCCACGATGTAGATGTTTTCTTAGTGAGAAATTTGACTAATTGATATCGCTTAAAAAGTTGAAGTATGGCTATGAATTCAGGATATTCCCTCCTATTAGGTACACAATGAGAAGTAGGAAGAATTTCTACTACAATATATGTCATTACTTCAGATTAAATTCTTTTGTATGACTGATCACCAATAATTGATCCACCCATAGTGAACTTTTAATCTTGCATGTTTCTTTAGTATTGAACATATGTGTAAAGAATGATTATGCTTCCCATAATGTTGACAAGGATGGATATAAAAATACTTCTTATATCACAATTTTGGCATTGATGCTAAATTTGTATTGTCCCCACTTTTAATAATTGCATAGCAAGACAATTCCATCAATCCTACTAGTTCCCTAGGTTGGATGGATACATTTGGAATTTTAATAAGGGAGTTAATAAATGATGTTCATAAATTAGAATGGGATAAATATTTAATAATTTATCTTATTAAATAAATATAATAGAAAATTGAAGTGGCAATGGAGCATGGAGACACATGGAGACTATGGGGCCCACACAAGCTAGAAATTTGGTACCACATGGAAACCTCCTCTTGAAATTTAGAATCCATGGGAAGCCTAAAGGTTCTTGGGTGAGTTATAAGGTTAATAAAATTGTCCATATGAACCATAGGTCTAATTTTGGAGGAAATTTAACTTACATGGGAGAGGAAGAGCCATCTTGGAGCTAGTGAGACAGTTGGACTAGATTCCCTAGCTCTATGACAACAATGATGAAGATGCTATGAAACCTATGAAAAAAATCAGATATGAAGGCTTACATATGACATATATGACATTTCAGGTCGAAATAGAGCATCAAAGAGAGCTCTCATGTGATTTGGGGAAGCTAAATGGGATTCAATTTGAATTTGGGGAAGGTGGAAGGCTAGGAAAGGGAGGACACATGGCAAATCATGAGCACACACCCTAATTCATATTGGATTGAGTTTGTGGATGGATTGGTAACCTTAGAAGGATAAGTATGTTTATAAAATACAAGAAGAAACCAAGATAATGGCTTTTAATCATTTGAGAAATTGTCATTTGTGAATTGTGAGAGCTAGTGGATGATTAGTTTTCTTGCCTTAGCCAATTTCGAGGGTGAAAGATTCCCATACAAGTTGGTGTTTGGAGAGGCCACTAAGGAATTTCAAGGAGATTTAATGGAGTCTTATTTTCAGGTGTAATATACAAGACATCATGTGGATTCTTCTATTGCATCACTCTCTATCAACCATTTCCAGTTTTCTTTGCATATTCATGCTCATGGAGGGATTGCGCCTTAGGTGAGATAATGTACTCTTTGGGAGAGATATTAATGATATATTTATTATTTTAATCAGTTAAATATTCTTTTATATTCATTCTCATGAATTTTAAAGTCTAAATACCAAATATTTGTATGTCAAAATGAATTTTAATGAGCAAACAATGACCATTTCCACTCTATTTTGATATATGCTATGGAAATGCTTATTATTTCGAGTGGAGGAATGTATATATGATAAATTTATGATTAATGTACTGTAATTAATGTGTATTTCAAGTATAATTTTCAGTAATTAAGCATTTGAATCCATTTTACTCATTTTTATTGCATTGGGAGAAGATTTGGTGCATTTTCCCCAAGGGTCGAAATTGTGATTTGGGAGCTGTTTTGAAAAGAGTCATAAAAGCTTGTATAAACTGAATAATAATGCATATGAGACTTTTAAAATGTCCCTTACACATAGCCTTCCTCTTTTATTAAATTTGAGTGACTTTGGGACCATTTGAGAAGCCATTTTCGGCAATTACCTAGGGGGAATTGGAACCCCAATTTGCTAGTAAAGACTCCTACTTTGAAAATAACATTAAAAAAGTTTGAAGAAGTAATTGGGGGGTCATAAAACATCCTTTAAAGTTTGAAGAGTGATCCTGATGTGATTGAACCAATGTCATTTTTGGTCAATCCCACTCTCCCTTCAGAGAGTGACTTTCATGAAGCGGTTGAATCGAATTCAGTATCGATCAATCCCACTCTTCCTTTGGAGAGTGAAGTGTCTACTAGTCACATTTTCTTCACTGCTAGTTCAGAAATTACTGAACAAGGGGGCACTAAACTTGCTTCGGATCAACCCCCACCAAGCTCTCGAATTGCTTCCTTTGATTGGGATAGCCTAGTTGTGCCACGCCTTCCTTCTGATGCACCTTTCCAGATAAAGGTCAAAGTTGAACCTTACACGATTGCTTGTTGTATTGTTGATGAAGGATCCTCAGTTAGTATTTTTTCTGCTCGTTCTTGGAGAGGTATGGGATCTCCCATCCTTGTGTCGACTACTAGTCAGTTACTGGCATTTTATAGAAGAACTTGTATTTCCTTGGGAATTCTTACTCAAACACCTGTTACTTTGGGTGGGAAGGGAAGACCGTCTTAGTTGACTTCATGGTGATAGAAGACCCCTTGGACTTTAATATGCTCCTTGGACGTGATTATGTCTATGTCATGCAAGCTATGGTATCAACATTCTTTTGAGTGATGCACTTTAATCATGGAGAAGAAATTGTCACTATCGATCAGTTGGATTTTCTTGATCCATCTCCTGACCCAACTAGAGACCAAGTCTTTCCTTTATTGATTCCCAGTGTTTCTATAGACACTACCCCACCACAGGTGAACTATGTGGCTTCATATCCTTTGCGTTCAATTGCTACTGATAAGCAGCCTCTGTTTTCATGCTTAACTTCTCGGGACTTGGTCCTAGCAGTTGACCAGGTGAGTCATCCTATACAGACCATGGAGTCTACTCTCCACTCTGTTGATCCATTTGAGATTTTAGACATGTGTCCTATCTTGGATGATCTCCTTCCTTTGGATGAAGTCTTCCTAGAGTATTTGATGCAGCCTGACCTTCTTTTGGATGTTGGTTCAGTTGTGACTAAGTCTAGCCCTGATTTGTCTAGTAAGCCTAACCTTTCTTCTTATGTTGGTCTTGTTGAGTTTTTGGACTCTCCTTTCGAACAACAAGTCAGTGATCCTAACGAGTTTGATTTTTCTTATGAATTTTTCAACTCTTGTGATATTGAGTTTGTTCTTATAGACTCTATCTCCCTTGTTGATTTTTGCTCTCCTTCTGAGGTTGATCTTATTGATTATAAACCCTCAAGATTTGATTCTATAGAATCTTCTTCGGTCGATTCTGCCTTGACTTTACCTTTTCTAGAAGTTAGCAAAGTCGCATGTGTTTCTGCCAAAGTGACCCACATCAGATCTTTTCTTCTGAATATGATCTTGATGTTGTTGTTTCTTGGAGATGGGATTTGTAGTTGTATTCACAACTATTTACTGGCCTCACCTTGTTGTTCAAGTCGTAATTGCATTTGCATGTATCATGCTCATGCTTTTGAGCCTCATGCCGACTTCCACGCTTTTAACTCGTTGTATAAGCCCTCATCTTTGTTCTCATCATCGCTCAGCCTTGTATCCTTTTTCCTTTGCAACTTGACACCCTTCAACTTGAGGAGATGTTACCCAAGTGTCCTTATCTTGCTCACTTTCCTTGCATTATGCATAGGTCTGTTCCTTGCGCTTGGAACTAGTTTCGCCTGTCTATGACACTCGTCTCCTCGCATTTAGAGCATTCTTTCTGCTCTCCTTCGAGCTCGTTAAAAATAGTAAGGATGCCGCGAGTTGACTTTTCCGGACTCATTAAAACTTCACGGGGAAGATATTGAGTTTCTTTAGGCCCAGGTCTGACTCCTAAAAATAGACTTGACTGCTGAGTAAACTTGTCCATTCAGGCTCGTTAAGAATATGTGAATGGGCATCCACATTGGTGGTAGGTTATCTCTTTCTCAGACCATGTGGAATAATACGAGAAAGGATCACTCTCTTTTCTTCTAAATTTAGAAGAGTATTCTCAGGCATAGGTTTATCACTTTTTCAGAACTGAGGGACTAAACTTACGGAAAAGGAACCCCCGGAATGAGCTTAGTTTTCTCTTTTTTGTGCTCTGGACCAAAACATGAAAAAGATTCCGAGTGTACTTTATGTCTTTGTCATGCTCGTTAAACCCTAAAGAACAAAGCATCGAGTTTATTGTTGTAAGACCCATTTCTCATAATCAAATGGATCTTTTCGAGTGATCTTGCCTTCTTGTGACACTCATAAAACTTAGGCTATATGCTGCTTTTGAAGGAGCATTGGGTAGGTGGTAATTTAACCTTTTTCGGACCTTTCTGACTAAGAACGAAAAAGGTGCGCATTTTCTTCTTTGGAAGTTAAAAGAGTTCTTCTTTGGTTTCTTTTATACTTTTTCGGCCTCAGGAGACTAAATTGTACGAAAAAGGACCCCCCTGGAGTCTTCTTTGGAGTTTTCAGACTCTCTAAACTATGAAAACACCGTTGAGCATGTACTAGTTCAAGCTCATAAAATCCACGAATCAGTGCTTTATCAAGCATTCTTCTTTCTTTTCTTCGAGATTTCCAAAAATGAAGATGGTCTCGAGTTGGCTTTCTTGGACTCGTTAAACCTTTACAAGAAAGAGGGGAAGGGAAGTTCATTCACATGTTTTTTACATCATGGCAGCAAGTCTTGTTTCCTTGAACAAAGCACCATTTTTGAGTCTATCAACAGTTGGGTCCTAGTATCTTGACCTTATCCTAATTCAGAGTTTCTTACTCCTCTAGTTGGTCTCTTTTCCAATTATATGGGGAATCTATCAAGGTCTCCTACATTGTAGATTTGTTTTGTTGGTCCTTTTTGTGTCAAATGCTGCCTAAGTCACTCTTGTGTCATGCTCACTATTCAAGGATTAAACCTTTGTCAGCCATTCTGCAATTGCCTTGACCTTTTGTGTCGGCCATTCCCTAGTATCAGTTCATTACATCATGTCTTCGGTGTTCCTTGTCGTGAAATTCAGTACCAATTCTAGATCCAATTAGTCTTTGACTTACCTCGTGTTGGATGATGAAGGATGCCTTAAGGCCTTCCTTCCAATGGATCTCTTCCTATCGACTGCAACACATCTTGCTCTGGGGATGAGATTTAGAGTTTTATGATAGTACCTTGGGGATTGTAGTCATCAATGGCAATTTCCCTCGCTGTTAGGTAGTGGGAATACCTTAATGTCTCCTACTCAATGGATTCTTCAAGTGTTTGACTTCAAGTCCTTGTAATCACACTTGTTAGAATGCACTAGGTACCTTGGGGACCATTTTCATTAATGGTGGTTTCCCTCACGTTTGTTAATGGTTCTCATTATTGATCGGTAATCAAATGGTTTCCTCCATGTTCGACTTCAACTCTTTTATTCGCATGGTTAGGATTCGTACCTTTTTTGGGAAGTTTGGATTGAAGACCTTGGGCCGACAGTAGCATCATCATTTTTTGCTATTGCTCGAGTTGCACAAGACCTTGTTATACTTTATATGACATTTTACTAAGACATAGATCCACCTTGTATTTTTTGTGGCTATGATCGATTGTTGAGTATGGATCCACCTTGTTCATTTGTGGCCATGACTCCTTTAGATTTTATATGGCGCCTTTTTGCATATTGAGTGACCATGATAGTTTCATCAGTTATACATATGTTGGATCTGCCTGTATCTTTATGGCGATGTTTTGTATGTGGACTTGTATGTCCCAGAGATCAGTTTTTCTGACATTTATCTCTCTTTCAGGTACCTTTGTTCGAGCCTTTTGATCTTGGATTCTCTACTCTCTCCATACTCAACTATTTTCTTTATAATGTATTTCAGCTATCATCTTCCCCTCTAACCTCACACATTAGGGGGCATCTATTATAGTTCAAAATGACACATCTCTACCTATGACCACTTTTCCATGATTTCATCGCATGTCGACACTTCCATGACGGCACTTCATGAAAGTCATTGAAAGTCACTGAAAAAACACCTATCTTGGAGGACCCATATCTTGGGTTCTGTAACTCCGTTTCACCTCATCTTTGTACCATTGGAAAGTTATTTCAGTTAGCTAAAACATTCTAGAAGACACCAAAGTCTGAAAATGCCCAAAAATACCCTCAAAATTAGTTTTTTTCCTATCTTTCCTATCCACGACTTTCCTTAAGGCAAACCCACGGATGATACGCGAGTTGCTCTCTTTCATACCCACGGATGTAAAAAGTTGCTCATATCTACAACTTTTTGTGCTAGAAACCCATGTATACTTTTCGTATATGCGACTGTCTAGTTATGCAACCCGCGGATGCCTTTTAAAAATATCAAAAAACACACCTTTTGAATTTCGGTTAGTTTGGGTAGTTATGCAACTGACTCCTTCAGTTGTAACCACTTTGTCTTCGCCCCTAACTCTTCCTTAACCATATAAATAGAGGTAGGGAGGTCCATGAGAGGGGACTAGAATTTCTGCATTGTTATGCTGGAGGAATTGGAGCTCTCTTTGCCCACACCTTTGCCCTAGAAGCATTCTCCTTGTGTTGCAGAGCTTGGAGGCTGAGTTCTTTGGAGAAGAGAAGCAACAGAACCAGATCAAGGTTTCGTGAGGTGCCAAACTTGAAGAGAAGGTATACTTGTACTTGTTTTCAAGATTAATAAAGATGTGATGTCCTTCTTCTTCCCAAATCATTGTTCAATGTGTGATTGAATCTCTGTAGTGGGAATACCTTAATGTCTCCTACTTAATGGATTCTTCAAGTGTTCGACTTCAAGTCCTTGTAATCACACTTGTTAGAATGTACTAGGTACCTTGGGGACAATTTTCATTAATGGTGGTTTCCCTCACGTTTGTTAATGGTTCTCATTATTGACCAGTGATCAAATGGTTTCCTCCATGTTCGACTTCAACTCTTTTATTCGCATGGTTAGGATTCGTACCTTTTTTGGGAAGTTTGGATTGAAGACCTTGGGCCGACAGTAGCATCATCATTTTTTTCTATTGCCCGAGTTGCACAAGACCTTGTTATACTTTATATGACATTTTACTAAGACATAGATCCACCTTGTATTTTTTGTGGCTATGATCAATTGTTCAGTATGGATCCACCTTGTTCATTTGTGGCCATGACTCCTTTAGATTTTATATGGCGCCTTTTTGCATATTGAGCGACCATGATAGTTTCATCAGTTATACATATGTTGGATCTGCCTGTATCTTTATGGCGATGTTTTATATATGGACTTGTATGTCCTAGAGATCAGTTTTTCTGACATTTATCTCTCTTTCAGGTACCTTTGTTCAAGCCTTTTGATCTTGGATTCTCTGCTCTCTCCATACTCAGCTGTTTCCTTTATAATTTATTTCAACTATCATCTTCCCCTCTAACCTCACACATTAGGGGGCATCTATTATAGTTCAAAATGACACATCTCCTCCTGTGACCACTTTTCCATGATTTCATCGCATGTCGACACTTCCATAATGGCACTTCATGAAAGTCATTGAAAGTCACTAAAAAAACACCTATATTGAAGGACCCATATCTTGGGTTTTGTAACTCCGTTTCACCTCATCTTTGTACCGTTGGAAAGTTATTTTAGTTAGCTAAAACGTTCCAGAAGACACCAAAGTCTGAAAATTCCCAAAAATACCCTAAAAATTCGTTTTTTTCCTATTTACGACTTTCCTTAAGGCAAACCCGCGGATGATACGTGAGTTGCTCTCTTTCGTACCCATGGATGTAAAATGTTGCTCATATCCACAACTTTTTGTACTAGAAACCCATGTATACTTTTCGTATACGTGACTGTCCAGTTATACAACCCGCGTATGCCTTTTAAAAATATAAAAAAACACGCCTTTTGAATTTCGGTTAGTTTGGGTATTCATGCAACTGACTCCTTCAGTTGTAACCACTTTGTCTTCGCCCCTAACTCTTCCTTAACCATATAAATAGAGGTAGGGAGGTCCATGAGAGGGGACTGGAATTTCTGCATTGTTATGCTGGAGGAATTGGAGCTCTCTTTTCCCACACCTTTGCCCTAGAAGCATTCTCCTTGTGTTGCAGAGCTTGGAGGCTGAGTTCTTTGGAGAAGAGAAGCAACAGAACCAGATCAAGGTTTCGTGAGGTGCCAAAATTGAAGAGAAGGTATAC
Source organism: Pseudotsuga menziesii (assembly GCA_001517045.1). Lineage (NCBI taxonomy): Eukaryota > Viridiplantae > Streptophyta > Pinopsida > Pinales > Pinaceae > Pseudotsuga > Pseudotsuga menziesii. The sequence continues at coordinate 524,645 of LPNX010691763.1, read as the reverse complement.
TTGTACTTGTTTTCAAGATTAATAAATATGTGATGTCCTTCTTCTTCCCAAATCATTGTTCAATGTGTGATTGAATCTCTGTAGTGGGAATACCTTAATGTCTCCTACTCAATGGATTCTTCAAGTGTTCGACTTCAAGTCCTTGTAATCACACTTGTTAGAATGTACTAGGTTCCTTGGGGACCATTTTCATTAATGGTGGTTTCCCTCACATTTGTTAATGGTTCTCGTTATTGACCGGTAATCAAATGGTTTCCTCCATGTTCGACTTCAACTCTTTTATTCGCATGGTTAGGATTCGTAGCTTTTTTGGGAAGTTTGGATTGAAGACCTTGGGCCGACAGTAGCATCATCATTTTTTGCTATTTCCTGAGTTGCACAAGACCTTGTTATACTTTATATGACATTTTACTAAGACATAGATCCACCTTGTATTTTTTGTGGCTATGATCGATTGTTGAGTATGGATCCACCTTGTTCATTTGTGGCCATGACTTCTTTAGATTTTATATGCCGCCTTTTTGCATATTGAGCGACCATGATAGTTTCATCAGTTATACATATGTTGGATCTGCCTGTATCTTTATGGCGATGTTTTGTATATGGAATTGTATGTCCCAGAGATCAGTTTTTCTGACATTTATCTCTCTTTCAGGTACCTTTGTTCGAGCCTTTTGTTCTTGGATTCTCTGCTATCTCCATACTCAGCTGTTTCCTTTATAATGTATTTCAGCTATCATCTTCCCCTCTAACATCACACATTAGGGGGCATCTATTATAGTTAAAAATGACACATCTCTGCCTGTGACCACTTTTCCATGATTTCATTGCATGTCGACACTTCCATGACGACACTTCATGAAAGGCATTGAAAGTCACTGAAAAAACACCTATCTTGGAGGACCCATATGTTGGGTTTTGTAACTCCGTTTGACCTCATCTTTGTACCGTTGGAAAGGTATTTCACTTAGCTAAAACTTTCCAGAATACACCAAAGTTTGAAAATTCCCAAAAATACCCTAAAAATTCATTTTTTCCTATCCACGACTTTCCTTAAGGCAAACCCGTGGATGATACGTGAGTTGCTCTCTTTCATACCCACGGATGTAAAACGTTGCTCATATCTGCAAATTTTTGTACTAGAAACCCATGTATACTTTTCGTATATGTGACTGTCTAGTTATGCAACCCGTGGATGCCTTTTAAAAATATCAAAAAACATGCCTTTTGAATTTCGGTTAGTTTGGGTAGTTATGCAACTGACTCCTTCAGTTGTAACCACTTTGTCTTCGCCCTTAACTCTTCCTTAACCATATAAATAGAGGTAGGGAGGCCCATGAGAGGGGACTAGAATTTCTGCATTGTTATGCTGGAGGAATTGGAGCTCTCTTTGCCCACACCTTTTCCCTAGAAGCATTCTCCTTGTGTTGCAGAGCTTGGAGGCTGAGTTCTTTGGAGAAGAGAAGCAACAGAACCAGATCAAGGTTTCGTGAGGTGCCAAACTTGAAGAGAAGGTATACTTGTACTTGTTTTCAAGATTAATAAATATGTGATGTCCTTCTTCTTCCCAAATCATTGTTCAATGTGTGATTGAATCTCTGTAGTGGGAATACCTTAATGTCTCCTACTCAATGGATTCTTCAAGTGTTCGACTTCAAGTCCTTGTAATCACACTTGTTAGAATGTACTAGGTACCTTGGGGACCATTTTCATTAATGGTGGTTTCCCTCACGTTTGTTAATGGTTGTCATTATTGACCGGTAATCAAATGGTTTCCTCCATGTTCGAATTCAACTCTTTTATTCGCATGGTTAGGATTCGTACCTTTTTTGGGAAGTTTGGATTGAAGACCTTGGGCCAACAGTAGCATCATCATTTTTTGCTATTGCCCGAGTTGCACAAGACCTTGTTATACTTTATATGACATTTTACTAAGACATAGATCCACCTTGTATTTTTTGTGGCTATGATCGATTGTTGAGTATGGATCCACCTTGTTCATTTGTGGCCATGATCGATTGTTGAGTATGGATCCACCTTGTTCATTTGTGGCCATGACTCCTTTAGATTTTATATGGCGCCTTTTTGCATATTGAGCGACCATGATAGTTTCATCAGTTATACATATCTTGGATCTTCCTGTATCTTTATGGCAATGTTTTGTATATGGACTTGTATGTCCCAGAGATCAGTTTTTCTAACATTTATATCTTTTTCAGGTACCTTTGTTCGAGCCTTTTGATCTTGGATTCTCTGCTCTCTCCATACTCAGTTGTTTCCTTTATAATGTATTTCAGCTATCATCTTCCCCTCTAACCTCACACATTAGGGGGCATATATTATAGTTCAAAATGACACATCTCTTCCTGTGACCACTTTTCCATGATTTCATCGCATGTCGACACTTCCATGACGACACTTCATGAAAGTCATTGAAAGTCACTGAAAAAACACCTATCTTGGAGGACCCATATCTTGGGTTTTGTAACTCCATTTCACCTCATCTTTGTACTTTTGGAAAGGTATTTCAGTTAGATAAAACTTTCCAGAAGACACCAAAGTCTGAAAATGCCTAGAAATACCCTAAAAATTCGTTTTCTTTCCTATACACGACTTTCCTTAAGGCAAACCTGCGGATGATACGTGAGTTGCTCTCTTTCTTACCCACGGATGTAAAACATTGCTCATATCCGCAAATTTTTGTACTAGAAAACCATGTATACTTTTCGTATACGCGACTGTCCAGTTATGCAACCCACGGATGCCTTTTAAAAATATCAAAAAACACGCCTTTTGAATTTCGGTTAGTTTGGGTAGTTATGCAACTGACTTCTTCAGTTGTAACCACTTTGTCTTTGCCCCTAATTATTCCTTAACCATATAAATAGAGGTAGGGAGGTCCATGAGAGGAGACTGGAATTTATGCATTGTTATGCTGGAGGAATTGGAGCTCTCTTTTCCCACACCTTTGCCCTAGAAGCATTCTCCTTGTGTTGCAGAGCTTGGAGGCTGAGTTCTTTGGAGAAGAGAAGCAGCAAAACCAGATCAAGGTTTCATGAGGTGCCAAACTTGAAGAGAAGGTATACTTGTACTTGTTTTCAAGATTAATAAAGATGTGATGTCCTTCTTCTTTCGAAATCATTGTTCAATGTGTGATTGAATCTCTGTTTATGATCATATGATGATGTTATTTAGATTATTGTTTCATGTTTATTTGATTATCATTGCTTTACCTGTGGTCATATTGGTTTGAGGAAGGTATAACTTGTTTTGCAAGTCTCTTGGAGTAATAGGAGCAAGAAGAGGATTGAAGAGAAAGCTTGGACCAGCCTTCAGTTAGTCATGTGTGGATCTTTCTCATCTCTGAAACTTGCTTATATATGCTTGCTGAACATTGTACATCTCTCTTTCAACCCTAGTATGTTGATGGCCTCTTAAACCCTAGCCATGTGATACTTTCCTTTACAACGGTTGGTCCAGTCAACTCTCTTGGACGGCTTCAACTAGGAGATCACAAAACAATATTTTATTATATTCATTAAGGTAATATTCACCCAACTTATAATGGAGTATTTACATCATGACTTTATGATGACCAATTACAATAATAACATCGTGACAGAGGAATAGAACATCTCCCTTGGGGTACATCAATCAAATAAATTTAGAATATCCTTTGAAGTTACAATATTTCAACACTATTATGATGTTGAAAACGTTTGATTACAATTATTTTATACCTTGTGGTATTATCCCAATGTTCTTCGTTGAACTTCGGGTAAAACTATCTTGGTTAGGGTTGAGGTCATTGAAACACTATTAGAATACAATATCCTATTAGAACAAAAATGGGTGTATGGCATGACAAATATTATGTATTTTTTATTTCAAGTCATTTGATTCCCTCCCCAGGTATATATTGTCACAACTTATTAGTAGTTGCATTTCTTACTTGACCTTTCTTTCACTAATGGGTCAAATGTCCCAATGAATTACAATTATGTGAGGGCATATGGGAATTTCATTGTTGGGATGTTCAAAGGATCATCCTTATTTAGTTACTTGAGGGGCATATATTTATAAGGTTGCATCCTCAGAAATACCCTTTCCCCTTCTTTAAAACTCCTTTCAATGCGATGTTGATCCGCTTGTTTTTTTGTCATGTTTTTTTCTAAAATAGACATGATTTTCTTTAGTATATGGAGAACTTATTGTTGGTTCTCTAGGTCATATTACATAGCTTTAACTTTAGATTTTCCATTTAAGGGTGATGGAGGATGGTACCCATAAAGTTCCATAAATGGAGACATTTTTTAGATGTATGGAAGTATGGTACCACCATTCTACCAAATATAACCATTTCACCCAATGTGTTTGTTTATCAAATGCAAAGTAGTGAAGATAGCCTTCCAAACATTTATTGACTATCTCTATTTTCACATTGGATTTAGTATGATAAGATGAATTGTGAGCCAACTGGGTACCCAAAAAAGGAATTAATTTGGTCCAAAAGTTTCTAGTGAAAATAATATCTCTATGACTTACAATAATCTTTCGGTTTCCATGTAAATTTTGAATTGTTTCCATGAAAGTTGTATCTCTTCAACTTGCATTAAAAGGGTGATAGAGTGCACAAAAGTGAGCATACTTAGTGAGACTATCAACAAACACCATACTAACATTATTTTCTTTTGACTTAGGTATACTTGTGGTAATCATTGAGACTTACTCCTAGCATGGGAAGGTATGAGACTTATTCCTAGCATGAAAAGGTATGTCTAATGGTTGTAAAAGACCCAGGGTCTTAAATGTTTCAACCTTATTTTGTTGGAAAACCAAACATTCTACCATGAGCCTTTGAACATCATATTCAATACCTTTCAAAAAATAATTCCTTCTTGACCTTGTGGTAGTTTTTTAGGAATCCTAAGTGACGACCTATAGGAGAGGTGTGTAATGCCAAAATGATATTTTGTTTGTGTTGGGAGTTCTTACATATGTATAAGTGATCCTTATATCATAGTGAATCATTTTTCCATAAAAAAGCATCTGATACACTAAGATCCTTTTATATATTTCAAATGAGCATCCACACAGATAGGCCATTCTTCCATTCTTCCCTTGCTACTATTACCCAATCGGGTTGTAAAATATAAATCGCACAAAGTAATTCCTCAACATCCTCATCATTTTTGGAGATTGCATCTTCCACCACATTCTATTTCTCTCTTTTATAGATGATTTCAATGTCATATCCCAACATCTTAGTTACCCATTTTTGTTTCTCTTTTGAATATATTCTTTTTTCCAAGAAGTATTTAAGACTATCATGACCTGTTTTGACCTTAAAGTCCCTACATATTATATAAAGATTCCATTTCTTAAGTGCATGTAGTTTTTTCATCATTTCATTCTCATAAACTGGTTTCTTTAAGTTATTTCCCTTGATTAGATGACTTTCGAAAGCAAGGTTCCATCCTTCTTGCAAAAGAACAACATTAATTCCATTTCCTCAGGATTCACATTCCACAATAAATGTTTCTGTAAATTCTGGAGTGGTCAAAACAAGATGTTTGCACATTAACTCTTTATGTTGTTCAAAATCTTGAGTTGCCTTTAGGGTCCAACAAAATGCTTCGTTCTTCAATAATATTGTTAGAGGTGCTTCTACTCTTCCATAGCTCCAAAAACACTTTTGGTAGTACCATGTCAAACCTAAGAATCATATAATATTCTTCAAGGTTTTGGGAATTGGCCAGTCCATCATGGCTTTAATTTTTTATGGTATACCTTGACACCTTCATGAGATACAATATGACCCAAATGATATACCTCCTTTACCCCAAAGAAACATTTGGAAGGTTTTGCAGATAGTTGTTGCTCCTTTATTTGTTGTAGCACCCTGTTAAACATGTCGAACATGTTCTTCACATGAATTTCTATAGATTATTATATCATAAAAAAAAATACTAACAAAAATTTTCTAAGGAAGGACTTGAAAATGGATGTCATTAAATCTTGAAATGAGGAAGGTGTATTTGTAAGGTTAAATGACATACCATAAATTTATAATGACTTTCATGATTTTTGAAAGTTGTTTTTGGGATGTCTCCTTTCTTCATTCTAATTAGATGATAACCTGAATGCAGATCCAATTCTGTGAATAAAATGCTCCATGTAGTTCATCTAACAATTCATCAATGAAAAGAATCAGAAAATTATCTTTAATGGTGATCTTCTTTAGTTATATGTAATATGGACACATACACCATGATCCCTCCTTCTTGTGTATCATTACCACTAGTGCAAAGTAAGAAATGTTTCTAGGTATCTTAATTATTCCATTCTCTAACGTTTCTTCAACCATATGCCCAATTTCACTCTTTTGTCCATATGGGGTACCTGTAAGGTATGATGTTAGTGTTGATGTATTTGTAACTTTGAAATTTATTCACTTGTATATATTACATCTTGTACCCCGATTTTTATTCCGGGAAGTGTTTATAATGTATTTGAGTCATGTCATGCCCCGATGTTCCTATCGGTAGGTTCTATAATGTAAACAAGTCATGTCAAGTCATTGTGGATAACCCTCGTATTGTTCAAGGGTTAAAGTCACTGTAGTTTTAGGGCACTAGGGTTATTAGACTCTCCTAGAGAAGTTGGCCCTAGTGAGTCATTGTCAAGTCAGGAATTAGTATAAATAGAGAGTGAGCCTCTCTATTTATCACACACTCACTCACACTCAGTTGTAGCGCATAGCTAAGGAAGAAGAAGTTTAGAAAGAAAGAGGCTACTGCTGTCAAGATTTCATCTTACTGTTTTTGGGGCTTTGCTATTTAGTGTTGATACTATCTTTGAGGAAGTTGTGGGGTTTTCTCCTTTATGGTTTTCCCGAGGAAAATATTTGTGTTCATTGTCTTATGTGTTTGATTGTTATGATTTTTATTATCTTAGTTAAGATCCTAAGTTAATGCTAGATTAAATGTAAAAAATCTAACATGGTATCAGAGATAACTTGAGAATAAGACATTGTGCAACTGTAGAAACTAGGGCTTCCTACCTTTTGGATCTCTTTGCACATATTTTCAGCAAAATAAGGTTGGACTGACTCTCCTCCCCAGGGTGCATCTTTCTATCGAAGCAAAATCTGATTCTGATCATTTTTAGTTTTTGACCTGACACTCGTGCCATAAATTAGGGATTTCCGCAGAAGTGGAATTTTTGAGTGAGCCCAGGCGTGGATTGATCTCCTCCTCAAAATCAAAGTTTAGAGATCAAGATCAAAGCCTTTGGTTGGATAGAACTCTGGGAAAGTCAAACCCTAATCTGCTCCTGAACCAGCACTGTATAAATTCAGCTCCAGATATAGATCTGACATCTTAACCTGGTAAGATCTATATGTTTTGTATTTCCATTTGAGGTTCTCGGTTAATATGTCTCATAATACCAAGCTTGATGAAAAGCTTGAGGGAGCTGATAACTTCTGATTTTGGAAGTATAGGATCTCCCTGGTCCTGGAAGAATATGAGTTGGACTCTTACATCAATGAGGAGATTCCAGTTCCAGTAGGAGATGAGGCTAAGGCCTTACACAAGAATAAGTTGGTTATGGCTAAGAGGATTATTGCTAATTCAATCAAGGATCACCTCATACCACAGGTGTCCTCCCTAAATACACCTAAAGCTATGTTTGATGCCCTAACCAGATTGTTTGAAGGAAAGAACATAAATCAGAAGATGACATTGAGGAACCAATTGAAGAATGTGAATATCCAGAATGTGGAGACCATACAATAATACTTCACAAGGGTCTCCCAGATCAAAGAACAACTTGAGACAGTAGATGAAGAAGTGGAGAATGCAGTGATTGTAATGACCACCTTGAATGGTCTCCCTAGGACATGGGACTCTTTCATTCAAAGGATCTGTGCCAGAAATAAGTTAGTCAAGTTCAGCAGACTATGGAAAGAATGCTCTCAAGAAGAAGCTCAGATAGGAGCTCGAGAAGAAAAGATGGGAAGTGAAGATCAAGCTCTCATAGTACAATCCAAGAAATCTAGATCTAGCCACCACAGAGGTAAGTAATCTCATCAAAGGAATAACTTTAGAAATCCTAGAGTTGAGTCTAAATTCATTTGATATACATGTGATGAAAGAGGACACTTTGCTAGAGATTTTCCTAGAAACAAAAGTAGCTCTCAAAAGAAGAACGAAAACAAGAGAAGACATCATGCTCATGCTGCAGAGGATGATGAACCTTCCACAAAGAGAAACAGACAAGACCGTGATGAATCTTCAAGTGATGAAGAATATTTTCTAATTTCCGCTCTCACGGGAACTATCACACATGGCACCAATGATTGGCTTATAGACAATGGTGCTTCCAAACATATGACAGGATTCAAGGAATCCTTTGTGAAGTAATCTGAACATGAATCACCTCACAAGGTGAAACTTGGAGATGACTACCAGTATCCAATAAAAGGTAGTGGTGAATCCTCATACAAGCTAGACTTTGGAAATTATATCAAGATGACAGATGTATTGTTTGTACTTGGACTAAAGAATAACCTCCTCTCCAGATCAGCATTGGATGCAAAAGGAATGAGGGTTGCATTTGTAGATGGCCAAGTCCTCATGTGGCCAAAGGGAAAGTCTTTCGATGATGCAGTAGTGATTGGGGAACAAGAAGGAGGAATATATAAATTGAAGGGTCAACCAGAACAAGGTTTGGTTCATGACTCGGTAGAACCAAATAAGCTTTGGCATAGAAGGCTTGCACATGTGCATTACAGGGCACTCCCACTTGCAAGTAAAGCTATTGAAGGTCTCCCAGAAATGCAAACAAAACATAAAGGTGTATGCAAAGGATGTGTGAAAGGGAAGAACACAAAGAATAAATTTCCAAGTAGCAAGAGAAAGGCAAAAGGAATCTTGGAAATCATCCACTATGATGTATGCGGTCCAATGTCATCAAGTTCACTAAGAGGGTATGTATACTATGTTTCTTTTATTGATGATTTTTCTATAAAGGCATAGATATACTTTATGATGAACAAATATGAAGTATTCAACAAGTTCAAGGAATTCAAAGCCTTGATTGAGAATCACACAGAAAAGAAGATCAAGACCTTTTGATTAGATAATGGTGGAGAATTCACATCAAATGAATTCAAAGAGCTATGCAAAGACTCAAGGATTAATAGGGAGTTATCCACTCCATATAATACACAACAGAATGGGATTGTAGAAAGAAAGAATAGAACGATCATGGAAGTAGCAAGGGCCATGATTCATGATCAAGATATTCCCATGCATCTATGGGCAAAAGCTACCAAAAAAATGGTGTTATCTCCCGAAATAAATTTATTTTGATAGTATGAGGAATTCGAGTCATGTCATGAAAGATTTGAAGATGAATAACAAATTGAAGGTCTCTGTTTGTGCTATGGTTGAAGAAATTGGAAGTTTTATATTTTGGTGGCTTAGGCAGGGTTCTTAATAGATCATTAGCCAATGAATGGATTTGTTTTGGAAGCTAACAGTTTAATGCAAGATAAAGGTAAACCACCGAAAGTGGGCCCGAGTGAGTAAATGGTAAAAACACTTTCAGTGGCTTAGGCGAGACTTCAAACGACTGATTAGCCACTGAAAAGTGTTGCTTTCGGCATCTTAGTGAACGGTCCAAGAAGGGTGTTAACCACCAAAAGCGGACAAAAAGTGACATTGGTAAATGCTCTTTCGGTGGCTTAGGTGAGACTTCAGACATATCATTAGCCACCAAAAAGTGATGCTTTCGACAGCTTAGTAAATAGTTCAAGAAGGGCATTAACCACCAAAAGCAGGCAAAAAGGCGTTGTGGAAAAAGCACTTTTTGTGTCTTAGGTGAAAGCTCTGATGTTTCATTAGCCATCGAAATGACGGGTTTTCAGCAGCTAAAAGGGATTTTCGGGGATACCACTATCTGCCCAAAGCTGAGTTTCACCATGACATTGGGAAAACAATTTCGGTGGCTTGGGTGAAAGGATTATCATTTCATTAGCCACCGAAAGCCATCTTTTTGGCAGCTTTTACACAAATTCCCAAAGGCTGTTAACCACCAAAAAGGTAAAAGAGAGAAATAGTTATAAACCTATCAAATCAAACCACGCCAGCAAGATAACGATCAGTAAAGGGCATGATAAACCGCCAAAAGGACAGGAGGCTGTGTAACTGCGTGAGGAAATGAGTAATGAGGTCGTTATTTGAAACAGATAATCACTGATGTGATGAAACCCTCCTTCTCCCTCCATCTATCCACCTAACTATAGAAAAGCCAAATGAGTATCCGAGGTTTCATTTTACCATAATTACTGGGCAAAGGTCTCCAAAATATCAAACAAGAGCCATTACCCTCTGACCTAAGCATCCATCATGAAGTTGAAATCCATCATAATCAGTGCCAAATCTCCAGTACATTCCACCCTTGAACTCAGCATTTCTCTCCCCTAGAGAGTCTTCTCTAGTAAGCAGTCTATTAAAACACTATCCTAAAGAACTTGAATTTATTTGTTAGGTACCCAGGAGTGGCATTCAGCAAGATGAAAAAGAGAGGACCTGCTCTCAGGTAGGAGTTGGGAGACATTAGTTACCTGGAGGCACATCCAGAGGTCTGTCAATTTTTCAAAGATGCTGGATGCTATAGGTTTTTTTAGAATATTCAAGGTTCACACCAGCAGGTGGCTAGGGAATTTTCCCTCTCCTTCCATGGCTCCAAGGAATTCATAGGAAAAGAAGAATTCCTGATAGATGAAACCCTAATTACTGAAGTAAATGAACTTCCTAGAATAGGAGAGAAGTGGCTTAAGACCACCATACCAAAATATGTCGAATTCAGATTTTACATGAAGCTTGAGCATAGGGAGGTGGTGTGGAAGAAAATTGTACCATCCTCTTTGCTGGAAGAGAGGTGGCAGAAACTATTGAAGGCCATTGTGGTCTACATAACATGTGAAGGGAGATATAACAGAGCTATGATTTACCATTTTAAGTTGATAAGCCACTTCACAAGGAGAATCCCATTGAATTTGCCTTTTTACTTACACAGGATTTTGGCAAAGATGGCACACCAGTTGAAGACCCACCCAACCAAGATTGCTCGCAAACTATCTCATCATGGCCTTATCTAGCTGCTGATCCAAGAGTTGTTGAAAAGGAGGAATATGGCAGGGCCTTATTTCCTATTTTGGAATGGCTTTGAAATAGCCCTATATCCAGAAGAAAAGGGGAAGTCTCCTGCCAAAAAGTCTAGCACACTAAGAAGTGGGAAAAGAAAGAGAAGGGCTATATCCCCAGCAGTAGCAAAACAGCCTCCCTCCTCTTCCAAAGCCAAGAAGGTGAAAAGGAACTTGGATTTCAGTGAGAAGGGCTAGGAAGCTGCAACAGATAGTGAGAACATTTTGAACCTACCCTACTCAGATCATAAGAGGAACAAGAAGAAGGTGTAGACCTAGCTTTGTAGGTTGTAGAAGAGATTCAAGAGCTACCATCACCTACACCGAAAGAGCAAGATGAACTAGCAGAGAAGGCTTCCTCTAGCAAGCCCAAGACTCAAACGATAAATCAGTTACTCAAGAAAGTATATGAGATGGAAGTTTTGGTCAGAGAGGTAAAGAGGAATAATGCTACATTGACCACTAGGAACAAGCTGCTGCATTACTATGACCCAGAGAAGAGAGAAAGGTATATTTTCCTAAAGATAATAAATAAAAGATACTTGAAGGATAACACAATATTGTATAGGATGATTAGTCCTCATAAAATCCAGATGAAGGAGGCCAAGCTAAACCCTAGTAGCCACCTCACATTGGAAACCATAGGTGAAGCTGCAGTTATCCTTTAGCCTCCAGAAGCAAGCCAGGCTGCTGTTAACCCTCCTGCCATAGATCCTACTGAAGAAGAAATCTAAGTAGATAGATTGGAAAGCACAATTTTGGAGGAATCCTAAGAATTTTTGAAGAATAGGGATTTTGGTGGCTTAGGAGGACGCTGAGGTGGTTCATTAACCATCGAAAGCCCCGCTTTCGGTAGCTAACGGTTCTGTTATTTTGGCCTCTTAACCACCAAAAGCAAACATAGGCATAATATTAAATTTTGACAGGCATGACTAGTTTTGGGCGAACATGGATCTCTCAAGGAGGAAGTATAAAGATGAAGGACGCTAAAGAAAACATTAGGGAAGGTGTGCTTTGGTTTTATTGTGACATAACAATCGAAAAGGTCACCAATACTTAAGTGTCAAAGTGAAACAGTGACTTAACCAATAGAGGACCAGTGGCAATGATTTCCAATACTTACTTCATTTATCAGAAGGTTCAAACAATGAATGAATTCTTTAGATAGTTAGACTAATAGTTAATTAGGGTTTTGTGACCTAATTATGCAAAAAAAATTATTTTTATTATTTTTATTAAATTAGATCCAAGTTTTGGGGATCTGATTATTTTTGTAAAGGCTATAAATCCTAAGACTTATTTTATTGAAAAGGTACGACTTCGGGGACTTGTAGACCAATACTATTGTCAAGATTCTCATTTTACTCATGACCTAATATAAGCTCTTTTGTTATCATATGTTCAGCTTCCATTTTCTGTCTATTCTGTGCTTATGATTGAATGTGTTATTCAGGTTTGATTCATGTTAATTAATTTCTAATAGCTATCACCCTATTAGATTATTAATGTGATTTGAATTATAAGTGCTTTCCTTGTCATGATTAGCCATTTATATATATTTGTTTTATGTATGGATCTGCCATCATGATAAGTTCTCCATCTCCACACCATATTGTTAACCTTTGAACAATGGTAATTAGAAGCTATATCCCTGATTGAGTTGCATGCATGTATTGAGAGTGGGAGGTTTATAGGTCACCTGACTTAATCCACTTAGAAAACCATAAAAATATTTAAGTTACCAGGAATCCTTGAGCTACAACCTAGAGGAGTTTCCTGGAGTGATAACAACTTGGTGCCGTTGTTGGGGAGAGGAGACCGAAGCTCGGATTTTCTGGGAGATGACATAGATCCATGCTTTGATGATAAATATAGCTTGGACACTATTCTAGTTGTAATAATCTATCTAGTGACTCCATTGAAATAAGGTGGCTTCAAGAAGACCAAGTACCAGATCAAACCCTCAAGGGACACCAACAACATCGGTTTTAGATCTAGAAGAGATTCTGAGAAGAGCTAGGGCTTCACTAAGGCAGACTAGTTGTTAGCTGGAATATTTCACCTCCTGCGGATAGCAAGGTGTTCCACTAGTCTGAATGGTTTAGATCCAGAACAAATAGAGGACATAGGTTGAAGACTCTCCCTAGATGCTGTAGATACCTGGAATGTAATGCTTCGATCGTTACCCTCTGTACCTATAGTAAGCTTCAACATGCAAACATATCGAAACCACCAGAATATAATCTACTAATCTATGTTAGTGACTAAGGAATATAACAACATACATGTGAAATCAAACAACAACAATATATGTGGGATAGAAATCAACTTGCATTAAAAAATATGAATAAGTTTACAACCAAGCCTTAGTGTTGACATGCATCTCCATGAAACCAAGCATCCTCATCCCCATAAGGTCTGACTCTAGCTCTCTCTATGATCTCCAATGATATGGACCAAGTGATCAATCCAACAGCATAACAATACCTTAAAAGTTATCCCCCTCAACCATGGCCATAAGCGTGTATTTATAAGGCTAGATGGATAGGGATGGTTGATAGATTAGTGGGTGAGGTGGCCTCTAAGATCCTAGGATGAGGGATCTTAAGCTCAACTAACCCACAATAGTAGGGATAAGGGAGGACACGAGGCTTATCATCTAGAAGTCTCGAGAAACTTCTCTTTTTCCCTTTTTACCTAGGGTACTGTGTTTCTCCTTCAATAACAAAGTGGTTCTGGTAATAACCGCTTATGGACCAAGGGCCATAAGCGGTGGCATCGCTTGTGAGTAATAGGGGATGGGCGGTGCGAACAAGGGTACCGCTTATGGATAACAAGGTAAGAATAGTGCTGGGAATCTGTATGAAAGATTGTCATTTAGTATGGGTTTCCACTCCAGAAGCTGGGATTCAGGGCAAGTAAGTATGTCAAATATCTTATCACATGATGGTGATAGGATTTTGGTATAACACCAATAGTGCTACAAAGGAAGCTACATCAGGTATTTCAAGAAATATTTATGCTATCATTTCTTCTGTTGAAACACTTAATTCTTAGGTATTTATAAATACATCAAAATTTTTTAGGGTTTGGGCATCTTCAAGCATTGCTGCTTGTGAAGATCCAATCCCTGGTGACTCCACTGGGATAAGTTTACCACCACCACCTTGTCAGCTACTACCTACATTAGTACTACCTTCCTCCACACTTTCCATCTCCATTTCCAATATGGCTACCCCTCAATTGACCAAAATGGAAAGGATCCTAGTAGCTAGGTATGCCCCCCTAAATTTTCCTAACCCTCTCTCATCCATGCCCACTTGAGACTACCTCAAGTACATGCCTAAGTTCACAGGAGAGGGAGATTTCACAGCTAAAGAACATCTAGAGGAATTTTACAGTTATGCTGAGAACATTAATATAGAATAGGAACATGTGTGGACTAGGGTTTTTGTACAAATCCTAGATGGCTAGGCTAGGAAATGGTTCAAATAATTTCCTGCTGGATTAGTAGCAGGTATTGAAGCCCTAGATGACCTCTTTCTAAAACATTAGGGAGAGAGGAGAGACCACCTCTATTATATCACAGAGTTCAGCAACTTGAAAAGAGAGAATGGGGAGTCTGTCTCCAACTTCACCAAGAGGTTCAATAATATGTACAGAAAGATCCCCACTGAAATCAAGCCCACTGATACCTCAACTAGGATAACTGATGCAAATTCCTTTGACTCATATTCCTACCTGCTTCTTAGAGAAAGGAGGTCTACCACTCATGCAGGATGCTACCCTAGAGGTAGAATCTAACATTGTGGCATCTTAGAAGGTCAAAGGAAATATAGACAGGAACAAGAAGCCAGCAAACCCTATTGGGGCTTCTTCATTAGAGAACAAAATTGAAAAAATGACTGAACTGTTAGATAACCTGACTGCTGAAATGTCTAAGCTAAAGGACCGAGGACAGATACCTGTGAGGGGTAAAGGGCCAAGTGATTTTGTTCCTTGAAACCCTAATTTTGTCCCTTATAGAAGAGGACACCCCCCAGTTCATATCCTCAGAAGGGAAAGGAATCAAGGGGAATATCATATATTTAGGGCTCCTTTTCAGAATGTTGTACTAGAAGAAGAGCTAGACATCATTGAGGAAGAAGGAGAGGATGAAGAACACATGCAATGCATGGAAGATGAAGTTGACTATTCTTTTCTAACACCAGTAGACTATGAGGAAGCCCTAATTGATGAGTAGATCAATGAAGAAGCAATATATCAAGATGATGGTCAAGGGGGATATAATATGAGGTCCAGGATGGTTGCTCCTCTTAAGCAGAATATTGTTCCTGTCAAATAGCTTGTTGCACCAGCTAAAAAGGCTATTGTTTTACCAACTAAAATGGTTTTCATTTCTAAACCATTGAAAAAACCGACACTTTCATCAAGCCTTGACCATGTCCAACTAAAATCTCTAGTACATGAGGTAAGTTTTCCTGATATACTGCATTATTCTTTCAACCTTGAGTCATAGATTTAGAAATTGAAGATCCCTTTCCCATTAATTGAGCTAATGAAAAATGATGCATTCAAATCTTCCATACTGAATTCTCTTCAGCCAAAGGTACATATTGATACTGACTTTGTAAATCTGCAAGATGAAAAACCTATTGTAACCCTAGGCCCTATGATTGAAGACCTAAAGGATTCATGCCCACCTTTCTACATATCCTTGAATATCCATGATAAAGTCCTTCATAACTGTCTGTTGGACTCAGGAGCTTCCCATAACATAATGCCAAAAGCTATGATGGATGAGCTTAGTCTTAGCATTACAAAGCCCTACCATGATTTGTTCTCCTTTGACTCTAGAAAGGTCAAGTTCCTGGGCCTCATCAAAGACCTTGTTGTAAACCTATCTCATCTACCTTGAAAAAGCATCATGATGGACATTGTAGTGGCTGATATCGCTCCCAAATTTGGTCTCTTTCTATCTCGGTCATGGAGTAAAAGGCTAGGGGGAACCATTCAGATGGACCTTACATATACCATAATCCCCATGTTTGGAGGGGAGACCAAGTGACTTTACAGAGAAAATTAGCTTTCCTACATCATAAGCAATGAAAGGAATTCAGTGAACCACCCCTCCTATGCAGTGGACAATGATTTTGGATCATGAATTTTGCAAATAGATGATTCTCAGCAAACACCAGTCTAGCTTACCAATTCCACCTATCAGTAGCCCAAAGAAGTGACCACAACAGTCTGGAACATGTATTTTGATGGGGCTAGCACTCAAATCTCAGCAGGTGCAGGTGTAGTATTGATCTCTTTATCCAAAGAGAATATCCATCTATCTTATAAGCTTGACTTTAAAACCACTAACAATATAGCAAAATATGAAGCCCTGCTACTAGGAGTTAAAGCTGCCAAGGAGATGGGGACCATGTGCATGAGAATCTTTGGAGATGTAGACCTTATTATATAGCTGGTCAACAACACTTTTCAAGCAAAAAATGTTAGGCTGAAAGCTTACAGGGACGAGGTATGGACACTCAGAGACTCCTTTGTGTTTTTTGAACTGTCATATATATCTAGGGCTTTGAATCACCTGGCTGATTCCTTGGCTGTCTCTGCAAGTCTGTTTGTTCCTCCTTTACCTCTTAAGCTTAGCTATGATATTCAGGTCAAGTACAGACCTTCCCTACTAGATAATGTCAAATTTTGGAAGGTGTTTGAGAATGATGATGAGCTTAGTAAATTCCTTCATCTATTGCATGAATTATCTGATAGACATATAGATCAGGAAAACCTAAACATGGAGGAATCCCAACAGCTCAAGTTGAAAGATAAAGTAGCAGATCAAAATATTGTCCAATTACCCAACAATTATATACCTTGGGGTCTAGTACCTATAGAAGAGATTTTTGATCGTAATGACATCCCTTTCAAGCCTACCAAAAAGGAGCAAGACCCTACTATGCAAGAGCAAAACATAGGTATCCGAAGCCATCCAAAACTGATAAATCTATCCACTAAGTTGACTGCTGATCAGAGGTACAAATTTTGCAGCCTGATAAAAGAATTTGCTGATATCTTTTCCTGGGATTACAGTGACCTGAAAACCTATGACACAAATATCATCTCGCACATGATTCCTCTAGAGAAGGACACCATCCCTTTCAAGTAGAAGCTGAGATCCATCAGTCCTCTCCTACTACCTGTAATTGAAAAAGAAATCCATAAGATCCTCAAAGCCAAAATCATAATCCCCCTCAGGTAGTCCAAGTGGATTGCAAACCTAGTGGTGGTAAGGAAGAAGAATGGGGAAATCAAGTTGTGTGTGGATTTTAGAAACCTGAACAAATGTTCCAAAAAAGATAACTATCCACTGCCCAATATGGAACACCTCTTGCAAAGAATCTCAGGGGCTAGTGTCATGTCATTCCTGGATGGCTTCTTTGGATACAACCAAGTTGCTGTGCACCCTGATGTCCAAGAGAAGACTTCTTTTACCACCCCTTGGGGCACTTTCATGTATGCTAAAATCCCATTTGGGCTAATAAATGTTGGGGCTACTTTTCAAAGAGCCATGGACCTAGATTTTGTAGGGTTGAAAGATAAATTTGTGCTTATATACTTAGATGACCTAACTGTTTACTTTCATAACCATCATGACCATTTGAAGCATTTGAGGAGGGTATTTCTAAAGTGCAACAGGTTTGGAATATCTCTCAACCCTAAGAAGTCCCAATTTTCACTCAGTGAGGGGAAACTCCTAGGTCACATAGTCTCAGCTGAAGGTGTAAAGATTGATCTGGTAAGAGTGGAAGCAATCCAGAAGCTCTCCATATCGAGGTCAAAAAAGGGTATTCAGTCCTTTTTGGGTATAAGATAAACTTTCCCATGAGGTTCATCGCTAATTTCTCTGATTTGGTAAAGCACATAATAGCCATGCTGAAAAGGATGCAGAAATAAAATGGACTGACCAGGTAAGAATCTATTTCGAAGACATCAAGAAGGCTGTCATGGAGGCCCCAACCTTGATTAGTCTAGACTATACCAAGAGTTTTTATATTTTCTCCTTTGCATCATATGACACAGTTGCAGCTGTGTTGTTATAGAAAGATGATGAGGGTCTCGATCATCCAATTGTATTCTCTAGAAAAACCTTGAGAGATGATGAGCTGAAGTATGATCCAATTGAGAAATGGGCTTATGCTCTCATCAAGTCATTGAAGGCCTTTAGGATTTACATTCTCCATGCAAAATTTCTTGCATATGTTCCTTATGCTACTGTGAAGGATGTTTTGACTCAGCCTAACATTGATGGAAAGAGAGCTAAGTGGATTTCCAAGCTCATTGAGTTTGATATAGAGGTGAATCCCACTAAGCTAGTAAAATGACTAGGTCTGGCCAAACTCATGGCTAAAGAAAACTATGAACTAATGGGGATAAACTTCACTTGTGTCGATTCAACAAAATTGCAAACTGTAGTAGCAGCAAAGGGAGTTCAAGATCAGAATGATATTCAACCAATGGCTGAAAACCTATCTTCATGTGATTGGTACTCGAGTATTATTCATTTTCTGCAGAAATTAGAAGTTCCTCTTGTTCTCACTCCTAATCAAGCACGAGCTCTTAAATTAAAATATGTTAAATTCTGCATAGTTCATAAACTGTTGTATTAGAAAGATCTGTCTAGGGTTTTCTTGAGATGTCTAGATAAAGAAGAATCAGATCAGGTCATGCATCACTTTCATTCTAGCACATGTGGGGCCCATCATTATTGAAAGACCACAGCCCACAAGATCATGAGGGTAGGGTACTATTGGCCAGTCCTTTTTGCTGATGCATGTACTTTTGTAAGGGCCTATGACTAGTGCCAACGATTTATAGGGAAGCAGCAGCTCAAATCCTTGCCCCTTAGGCCTATTGTAGTGAATGGGCCTTTCCAGCAATGGGGTCTAGATTTCATAGGAGAAATAAATCCATCTTCTAGTGGGCAGCATAAATGGATCCTAGTAGCCACAGACTACTTTACCAAGTGGATAGAGGCAGTACCCACCAAGAATGCCACTCATCAGGTGATCATGAATTTTTCATATGAGAATATATTTAGCAGGTTTGGCTTCCCAATAAGGTTAGTGGCTGATAATGCACTAGCTTTCAAAGCCAGGGCATTGGTTAGAATGTGTGAGTCAATGGGCATTCAGCTAGTGCATTCCACATCTTGTTATCCTCAAGGAAATGGCCTAGCTGATTCATCCAACAAAATCCTAGTCAGGATCATCAGAAAACTATTGGAGACAAATCACAAAAGATGGGATTGTAAGCTAAAGTTTGCTTTATGAGATGATAGGGTTACAGACAAAATATCTATAGGTACTTCTCCATGCAAATTATTTTATGGTACTAAGGCCATTTTTCCCATTCAGCTCATTCTTCTAGTGGAAAAACTATTTTAGGAAGAGGAAGATGAGCCAAATGATATGGTGAGGAGGATGATGGATTTGGTGGAGTTGCAGCAAGTTAGGGAACAAGTGATAGGAAAATCAGAATCCCATCAACAGAGGATAAAGGTCATGTTTGACAAAAGATCAAAAGTACACAACTTTCAGGTTGGAGATTGGGTCCTTAAGTGGGATGTTGTCAAACATGACAAGGGAAAACATGGAAAGTTTGACTCTTTATGGATTGGCCCTTTTGTGATAGCTCAGGTATAGAAGAATAACACCTTCAAATTGCAAAATATGGAAGGGGAAGAGGTGTTTTATGGCCCAGTGAATGCGTGTTTTCTGAAACTTTACTTTATTTGAGGCTCTGAGGCCTTGTTATTGTAAGTTAGTAGTTAGTAGGTTGTTTTTGCTTACAGAATAAACTCCATGCCCAATGGAACAGTAAATGATAGTGTTAAGTTTTTAGTTTTTTTCAGGGAAAGGCATTTTGGTATGGGGTTCTTGGGACCTCACAGGGAGGTTCCCATCCCCAAGTAGGAGCCAGATGTTATCTCCCAAAATAAATTTATTTTAATATTATGAAGAATTTGAGTCATGTCATGAAAGATTTGAACATGACTAACAAATTGAAGGTCTATGTTTGTGCTATGGTTGAAGAAATTGGAAGTTTTAGCTTTCGATGGCTTAAGCGGGGCTCTTAATAGCTCATTAGGCACCAAAAGGCTTTGTTTTGGCAGCTAACAGTTTAACGCAGGATAAAGGTAAACCACTAAAAGCAGTCCCGAGTGAGTAAATGGTAAAAACACTTTCGATGGCTTAGGCAAGACTTCAAATGACTCATTAGGCATCGAAAAGTGTTGCTTTCTCCAGCTTAGTGAACAGTCTAAGAAGGGTGTTAACTGTCGAAAGCAGACAAAAGTGACATTGGTAAAGGTGCTTTTGGTGGCTTAGGTGAGACTTTAGACATCTCATTAGCCACCGAAAAGTGATGCTTTCGGCAGCTTAGTAAACAGTTCAAGAAGGGCATTAACCACCGAAAGCAGGAAAAAAGGAATTGGGGAAAAAGCGCTTTTGGTGGCTTAGGTGAAAGATCTGACGTTTCATTAGCCACCAAAAGGATGGGGTTTGGGCCGTTAAAGGGGATTTTCAGGGAGATCACTATCCATCGAAAGCTGAGTTTCACCGCGATATTGGGAAAATAGTTTCGGTGGGTTTGGAAAAAGGATTATCATTTCATTAGCCATAGAAAGCCATCTTTTCAGTGGCTTGCAGATAAATTCCCGAAGGCTATTAACCACCAAAAAGGTAAAAGAGAGAAACGGTTAAAAATCTATCAAATCAAACCCTATTAGCAAGATAACGATCAGTAAAGGGCACGATAAACCACCTAAAGGATAGGGGGATGTGCAACTGCATGAGGAAATGAGTAATGAGGTCGTTATTTGAAAATTATAATGATTGATGTGATGAAACCCTCCTTCTCCCTCCAACTGTCCATCGAACTGTAGAAAATCCAAATGAGTATCCGAGGATTGATTTTACCATAGTTGTTGGGAAGGGGTCTCGAAAAGATCAAATAAGAGCCATCACCTTCTGACCTAAGCATCCATCATGAAGTTGAAATCCCTAATAATCAATGCCAAATATCCAATACATTCGGCCCTCGGCCTCAGCATTTCTCTCCACCAGAAAGTCTTTTCTAATAAGCAGCCTACTAAAACACTATCCTATAGAACCTGAATTTATTTGTTGCAGGTACCCTTGAGTGGCATTCAATAAGATGAAGAAGGGAGGAACTGCTCTTAGGAAGTAGTTGGGAGACACCAGTTACATGGAGGCACATCCATAGGTTTGTCAATTGTTCAAAGATGATGGATTCTATAGGTTTTGTGAAAATATTCAAGCTTCACACTAGCAAGTGGCTGAGGCATTTTCCCTATCCTTCGATGGCTCCAAGGCAGTCATAGGCAAAGAATAAATCTTGATAGATGAAACTCTAATTACTGAAGTAACTAAACTTCCTAGCATAGGAGAGAAGTGGTTGAAGACCACCATACCAAAAGATGTAGAATTTATATCTTACCTAAAGCCTGAGCATAGGGAGGTGGTGTGGAATAAAAGTGTACCATCCTCCTGGCTGGAAGAGAGGTGGTAGCAACTGCTAAAGGCCATTATGGTCTACATAACATGTGTAGGGAGATATAACAGATTTAAGTTGATGAACCACTTCACAAGGAGAAGCCCACTTAATTTGTCTTTTTACTTACACAGGAGTTTGGAAAAGATGGCACACCAGGTGAAGTCCCAGCCAACCAATACTATTGGTAGAATATCTCATCAAGGCCTTATCGAGCTGTTGATCCAAGAGTTGCTAAAAAGGAGTACTCTGACATGGCCTTATTTCCTATTTTGGAATGGTTTTGAAATAGGCCTGTAGCCAGAAGAAAAGGGGAAGTCTCCTGCCAAAAATTCCAGCACACCAAAAAGTGGGAAAACAAAGAGAAGGGCTATATCCCCAACAGCAGAAGAACAACCTCCCTCCTCTTCCAAATCCAAGAAGGTTAAAAGAAACTAAGATTTCAATGAGAAGGGAAAGCAAGTTGCAACACACAGTGAGAACATTTTGAACCTACCCTACTCAGATTCAGAAGAGGAACAAGAAGAAGGTGCAGAACTAGCTTTGCAGGTTGTAAGAGAGATTCAAGAGCTACCATCACCTACACAAAAAGAGCAAGATGAACCAGCAGAGAAGGCTTCCTCTAGAAAACTCAAGACTCAAAAGATAAATCAGTTACTGAGGAAAGTATATGAGATGGAATTTTTGGTCAAAGAGGTAAAGAGGAATAATAGTACAATGACCAGTAGGAACAAGATGCTGCATAAATCTTACCCAGAGCAGAGAGAAAGGTATATTTTCCTAAAGAGACTAAATAAAAGATACCTGAAGGATAACACAATATTGTAAAGGATGATTAGTCTTCAGAAACTCCAAATGAAGGAGGCCAAGCTAAACCCTAGTAGCCAGTTCACATTGGAAAACCTAGCTGAAGCTGCGGTTAGCCTTCAACCTCCAGAAGCAAGCCAGGTTGTTGTTAACCCACCTAGAATAGAGATTACTAAAGAATAAAGCTAAGCAGATAGACTGGAAAGCACAATTTTGGAGGCAGCCTAAGAATTTTTGAAGAACAACGCTTTCAGTGGCTTAGGAGGACGCTGAGGCAGTTCATTAACCTCCGAAAGCACCGATTTCAACAGCTAACGATTCTGATATTTTGGCCTCTTAACCACCGAAAGTAGACAGAGGCATAATATTAAATTTTGACACGTAGTACCAGTTTTGGGAAAACATGGATAGATCAAGGATGAAGTATAAAGATGAAGGACACTAAAGAAAACATCAAGGAAGGTGTGCTTTAGTTTTGTTGTGACATAATAGTAGAAAAGGTCATCAATAATTAATTGTCAAAGTGAAGCAGTGACTTAACCAGCAGAGGACCAGTGGTAGTGATTGCGAGTACTTACTTCAGTTATCAGAGGATTCAAATAGTGAACGGATTCTTCAGATAGTTAGACTAATAGTTAATTAGGGTTTTGTGCCCTAATTATGCAAAAAAAATTATTTTTATTATTTTTATTAAATCAGATCCAAATTTTCAAGATTTGAGTATCGTTGTAAATGCTAAAAATCCTAAGACTTATTTTATTGAAAAGGTTCAACTTCGGGGACTTGTAGACCAATATTATTGTCAAGATTCTCATTTTACTCATGACCTAATATAATCTCTTTTGTTATCATATGTTTAGCTTCTATTTTCTATCTATTCTGTGCTTATGCTTGAATGTGTTATTCAGGTTAAGTAATGTCTGNATGTTTTATGTATGGATTTGCCAGCATGATAAGTTCTCCATCTCTGCACTATATTGTCAACCTCTGAACAGTGGTAATTAGAAGCCTTATCCCTGATTGAGTTTCATGCATGTCTTGAGAGTGGGAGGTTTATAGGTCACCATAAAAATATTTAAGTTACCAAGCATCCTCGAGCCGCAACCTAGAGGATTTTCCTGGAGTGATAACAAGTGGTGTATGTACAGAACCGTACTCCATGCTGAGTACTTGATAAGAAGACACCCGAAGAAGTCTTCTCCAGCAAGAAACCAGAAGTTAGCCATCTCAGAATATTCGGTTGTCCTGTTTACATACACATTCTAAAAGAAAAGAGGACGAAGTTAGATCCTTTAGGAAATAAGGGTATATTTGTGGGATACTCTGAAAGCTCGAAGGCTTATAGAATATACTTCCCAGGGTTCAAGAAGATTGACATTAGCAGAGATGTAACATTTGACAAAGATTCAGCCTACATCAAATCCAGGAAGAGACCAGCTGAAGAACCTGAAGAAACAAGAGCACCCAGAATTCATGATACAACCATGAATGAAGAAATTAAAGAAGAAGATCAAGAATTAGAAGAATGTCAAGAACCTGTAGATCCACCTCAAGACAATAATCCTCATAAGAGGAAACCTGCTTGGGTATGTGAAATTATCCAAGTTGCAGAAAGATATGGAGCCTCAGAAGAAACACCCAGAAGAAGAAAGAGAACTAGGTCCTGCTCCAGTTATGTAGCCTTGCTATGTGACATTATTAAATAAAGAACCTTCCAACTATGAAGAAGTGACAAAAAGGAAAGAATGGAAGGAGACCATGATTGAAGAGTATTAATAGATAATGAAGAATGATGTTTGGGTTGTTGTCCCAAGACCATAAGGGAAGTCCATTGTAAATTCCAAATGGATCTACAAGACCAAGCATGCTGCAGATGGCAGCATAGAGAAATATAAATCAAGATTCATGGCTCATGGTTTCTCCCAGAAAGAAGGAATAGATTATGAAGAAACTTTTGCACCAGTAGCCAGATACACTTCCATCAAATCAGTGCTTTATTTGGCTGCCGTGATTAAATGGAAGATACACTAGATGGATGTCAAGACAGCCTTCTTGAATGGTGTAGTATAAGAGGAAGTGTATGTGGAGCAGCCACTTTGTTTTGAGACACATGATAGGGAGTCTCATGTGTGTAGATTGAATAAAGTCCTATACGGTTTGAAACAGGCACCCAAGACATGGCACGACAGAATTTATGGCTTCCTATCCTATTTGGGATTTACCAAGAGTAAAGCAGATTCCAACCTTTACTACAAGGTTGAAGATGGAAACCCAATGATAATCCTACTATATGTGGATGATCTATTTGTAACGGGTATGGATGGGTTTATTGCTGATACGAAGAGGAAACTTGTTGCTGAGTTTGAAATGAAAGACTTTTGTATGAGGCATTATTTCTTAGGCATGGAGGTGTGGCAGAATACAGATGGAATATTCCTTGGAAAATGGAAGTATGTAGTAGATTCTGAAGAGATTCGGGATGATGGACTGCAAGGCCATAACCACACCTATGGCATCGAACCTAAATCTATTGAGTGATGCTTCATCAGAAGCGGTTGATGCTACGATGTATCGTCAGATGATTGGATCCTTGATGTACCTGATGAACACGAGACTAGATATTTGCTTTGCTATGAACACTTTGAGCCACTTCCTGACAGATCCGAGGAATGTTCACTTGATTGCTGCAAAACATATTGTGAGGTACTTGAAGGGTACAATTGATTATGGGCTCAAGTATGAGGAAAATTAGAAGATTAACCTGGTGGGTTATGTTGATTTAGATTGGGCAGGAAGTTCCATCGATAGGAAGAGCACTTTAGGATGTCGCTTCAGTATAGGATCAGGTGTGATCTCTTAGTTTAGCTGGAAGCAGTCCTGTGTGGCACTGAGTACAGCTGAAGTAGAATATGTCACAGCTTGTTCAGCTAGTTACAAGGTAGTGTGGCTGAGAAAGCTACTATCTGATTTATTTGATCTCCAGTTGGATGCTACTTGTATATATTGCGACAACCATATTTGTGTGAAGTTGTCAAAGAACCCTGTGTTCCATGACAAGTCGAAGCATATCGAGATCAAGTACCACTATATTAGGTATATGGTGCAAATAGGAGCAGTGAAGCTCCAATATGTTGCGACGAACGAATAGATAGTTGATGTGTTGAAGAAGCCATTGGCCAGAGTGAAGTTTGAGTACTTCAGGGAGAATCTTGGTGTTCTACAAATCGAGGTTCCCTTGAAGGAGAAATGATGAGACCTAGAACCATTTTGGCATGGTGAGAGGATTAGGTTCCTTCCATGGTCAGATGTAAGGGCTGAGCCAATGTGTCATGGTGAGAGGATTTGGTTCCTTCCATGTCAGATGTGAGTGCTGAGCCATTCTAATGTGACTGTAGGATTGGTTCCTACATGATTAGATATAATGGGTGAATGCCATTCTTGGAATGGAGGCACCTGGTTAGTTACCAGGAATATTAGTCTAGGACTGAGGGCCATTCTGATATGACTGTGGGATGTAGTCTTACATGATCATATGTGAGGGCATGGCCATTCTGATGTGATTGAGGGATGTGTTCCCACTTGATCAAATATAAAGGCTAATTCCATTCTCTGGGAGAATGGAGGCACCTAGTTAGATACCAATAATCCTCACTCTAGGACTAAGAGCCATTTCGATGCGATGTTTTCGAACATGGTTGAATGTAATTGAAGAGCCTTTCTAACAAGATGAGGTCGGATGTAAGTGTAGAGCCTTTTTGACAAGATGAGGTCGGATGTAAGTGTAGAACCTTTTTGACAAGATGAGGTCAGATGTAAGTGCAAAGCCTTTCCGATAAGATGAGGTCGGATGTAAGTGCTCAGCCATTCTGGTGTGATGTATTTACACATGGTCATATGTGAGTGCTGGGAATTTCTGACAAGATGAGGTCAAATGTGAGTGTTGGGCGTTCCTTTCTAATAAGATGAGGTCAGATGTAAGAGCTGGGTAGGCCATCTTCACTTAGGTTTAGATATAAGTGTTGAAGACCTACATGAAGGGTAGGCCTACAACTAGCATGGAAAAGGGCTGGCTCTATAGAACTTCTCGTGACGAGAAGAATTGAGAGCTAGCACCGATGATGATGATCCAAACTTGATGATGATCTAGATCAAGTGATGATCTAGATGTGATGACGATCTAGACTTGATGATGATCTAGATCAAGTGATGATCCAAATTTGATGATGATACAGTGATGATCCAATAGTCGTGATGATCCGAATCCCATGATGAAGAAGACTTGAAGAAGAAGATGACTTAGAAGAAGACTTGAAGATGAAGGTGACTTGAAGATAAAGGTGACTTGAAGATGAGGAAGACTTGAATACTTGAAGATGAAGAAGACAAAGAAGACTTGAATATGAAGACAACTTGAAGGTGAAGATAACGAGATGATCTAGTCAATATAGAGAAGAAGACTAGTGCTGAAAATTGTGTTGAAAGAATAGCTTCCTAGTTAAGAGGGAGTGTTGATGTATTTGTAACTTCGGAATGTATTCACTTGTATATCTTATGTCTTGTATCCCGATGTTTATTTCAGGAAGTGTCTATAATGTATTTGAGTCATGTCATGCCCTGATGTTCCTATTGGGAGGTTCTATAATGTAAACAATTCATGTCAAGTCATTGTGGCTAACCCTCCTATTGTTCAAGGGCTAAAGTCCCCGCAGTGTCGGGGCATTAGGGTTATTAGACTCTCCTAGAGAAGTCAGCCCTAGTGAGTCATTGTCAAGTCAAGAATTAGTATAAATAGAGAGTGAGCCTCTCTATTTATCACACACTCACGCGCACTCAGTTGTAGCGCATAGCTAAGGAAGAAAAAGTTTTTGGGGCTAGAAAGAAAGAGGCTACTGCTATCGGGATATCATCTTACTATTTTTGGGGCTTTTCTATTTGGTGTTGATTCTATCTCTGAGGAAGTTGCAATATTTTCTCCTTTATGGTTTCCCTGAGGAAAATATCTGTGTTCATTGTATTATGTGTTTGATTGTTGTGCTTATTATTCTCTCAATTAAGATCCTAAGTTAATGCTAGCATAAATGATAAAAATCTAACAGTTAGGAGGAACACTTCCTGGAATTAGGTGAATAACATGATCAAAATATTGAGTAGGTGGAATAACTTTTGGAATATTTTTAAATACATTTGAATGCTTATCAATGACCATTTGGAGATCAAAGGAAATAGGAGGATTATATGTTTCAACATCTAGAGAGCATAATTGTTCATTTACACCTTGATGTCCCTTTAAAAAAAAATAAAAATTATACCATTAGATATTACCACCTGCTTGGTTTCCCTGTGATACCCCTTAATGAAAATTTCATGAAAAGTGATTGAAAATTCAAGCCACTATTCCCAATTATTGTAACCATTGGAACCCTAAGACAACATCAAAACCACCCATTAGGATATAAATAATATTACTATTCAATACACATTCCCCCATATTAAGATTGATATTATGGCATTTCTTTAAGCACTTTATAGTTCCTCCATTAGCAATCATTACTTGAAACTATGGTCCTGGATATAGAAAGAAATTGAGAAATTTGGATAATTTAGAATTAATTAAATTATGAGTAACTATGAGAAACAATCAATATTGTTACCTTTTTCTTTTTCATATATCCTTAAATTTTTAGAGTTTAAGGAGTTCTAATTCCATCCAATGCATGACAAGATATGGTGGGAGTAATATCTTTTGGAGTAATCTCTTCTATTTCTTTTGCTTGAGATGGTTCCTATTATTTTGATTCTTCCTCTTCACAATATATGTAGAATAATTTATTCTTGTTAGGATTTATAATCATCCCTTGAAAAAATTGTCTATTAGATTGTTTTATCCTAACTTAGGAGTTTTATTTAATTATTGGGTCCACTAGTACCATTGGTTCCACTTGGTGTAATGGGGCCAAAAGTACTAATTACTAGAGTGTGGGGAACACTGCTAGAGGATAATTTCCACTGACTGCACTTGCATGCATCAATTTAGGCACCTCCTAAACCAATTCCTACATTTTAGGAGCCACTAGGAGTCCCAACACCAACCTCCTTCAGTCAGTTGGAGTTGGAACTAGTTAAGCTTATTTATTTTCCAGTTACATTTAGTTAGATCACAATCAGTTCAGTTAGCACCAATTATACATGGATGCATGTGGATAAGGTTCCTTCTCTCACCTATCACTTCAGTTAGACTGAGTTAAGTGATTTAAACTAATTGCTTGATTTTATTTCACATTGGGAGTTAGCTACTTGGACTCCGATATTGATTGAGACGTCTTTAGTTAGCTAGTCAGTCAGAGTTAGTCACATCTAGTTGGGAGATTCGAATTCATCCCTAATGATTCGAATTGTTTTCCTATGTAACACTATTGTAACACCGGATTATGTAATGAAGATAATACTAGAATTCCCTGAGCAATACTTGTCTGTTTCCTGTGAGATTTGATTTGTTTAGTTTGTATAATTCATTCCTATTCACTGCATCAATAATTTGGAATATTTGCTTGATGATCTAAATGGAAGATAAATTCTAACATGGTATCAGAGACATTTCAAGAAAGCTTCATGGTTTTATACTCTCCATTGAACACTAGAAGGAGTTGGGTTTCCACAGAAGTCCTGCAAAGAGTGCCTTTCTTCCTTTGATTTTTTTTGGAGTGGCGGTGTGAGCGTGACGTACCTTGATAAAGTGTTCATGTCAAGAGGGAAGGATTTATTCTAACATATTTCGAATGTTTTAGTTTTTTTTGCAGTGCTAAGTAGCTTGATTGGAGATATTGTCTAATCAAGAGGAGAATTATGGATCCTCAATCTTCCATAAATTGGATCCTATCACCCTTCAATTATGCTGATTGGAGGGAATATATGCAGTTAGCGTTGTGCAAACAAGGATACTATAGGATAATACTATGAAGGGAGACTGATCCCCATCATCCAGCTGAGAGAAATAAGTTTCTTAACCGCTTAGATGAAGCTTTTAGTTATCTATGTACTCATATTTCTAGAGATCTCCTCTTCCACCTTGAAGGTTTCAGGACTCCCAAAGAATCTTGGGAGAATATTGAAGTATTTTTTGGAAAGAAAGATGAGCTTTAGGGAATTTGGAGAATGAGTTGATGGGATTACATCCCAGTAGTTTCAATACATCCTTTCAATCTATGCAAAAATTCTCTAGTGATCCTTCTATTATAAATTATGTGCATAGTCTACCAGTGATTGCTACAGGAAATCGGGAGGAATTTGATTTCTGTGCCTATAATGATGTTGTTGGTGTGAAGATAAGTAATTATTTGTATATTTTGTAAATAATATAAGATTGTAGGAGTGATCCATTCACTCTCATTGATCTAGAGATTCCAGCAATTTCCTACATGATTGCATGCACCAATACTCAGAATTTTGAAGAAGGAGAAAACTGTGCATCTACCATCTCGGTGGAGCACACCCTTGAATATGATATGAACCTATTTGGATCTGATATGATATTATTTGGATATGATATGATATTAATTGGTTCAAGATTTCATTTTCATGATCTTTCAATGTTTCTTGTAGCTGGTCTCATCAATTTTGGTGTGAAAAATCAAGTACCAAAAGTCTCTTTCATAATTATTGTTGGGGAATCGGTGTCTATTTTCTCTTATAAGTTTGATGATATTATATTTTTTGAATATTTGTATATTTTGGAAATAATATCAGATTGTAGGAGTAATCCATTCAATATCATTTATCTAGAGCTTTCAGCAAATTCCTACAGGATTGCATGCTCAAATACTCAAGGTTTTGAAGAAGGAGAAAGTTGTTAATCTACCATCTCGGTGGAGCACACACTTGGATATGATATGAACCTATTTGGATCTTATTTGATATTATTTGGATATTATCTGATATTTTCTTGGTTCATACTTTCAATTTCATGAGCTTCCAATGTTTCTTGTAGCTGGTCTCATCAAATTTGGTGTGAAAAATCAAGTACCGCAATTCTCCTTCGAATTATTTTATGAGTTTGCTCATATTATATTTTATGCTTCCCTAGATATTTTGTAAATAATATCATATTTTAGGAGAGACACATTCATCCTCATTAATCTTGAGATTTCATAAAATTCCTACATGATTGCATGCACCAATAGTTAGGGTATTGAAGAAGGAGAAAATTTGTAGTGTCCCGGTTTTGACCCCGTTTGCATTAAAGGATACAAGATGTATATATTATAATTAATCATGGTGAGAGGCAAAATCCCCACCATCAATTTGGTTGTGTGTGTTTCGGAAATAGGGATCGTTGCTGATGGTATATCATGCTATCCGTCACATTATAGTTTTGGCATCATGTAAATATGCACATCAATTAAAATAAACCTACATCCAGCTATGACGGTGCAACGTCGAACGAAAAGGCCACGATTCCTAAGTTTAAGGGGGGTTTTGTCCAACACGTGGGGGTCATTGGGAGTTTTCCATGTGTCGACCACCC
This sequence comes from Pseudotsuga menziesii, assembly GCA_001517045.1. Lineage (NCBI taxonomy): Eukaryota > Viridiplantae > Streptophyta > Pinopsida > Pinales > Pinaceae > Pseudotsuga > Pseudotsuga menziesii. The sequence goes on along the minus strand of LPNX010691763.1, from coordinate 493,521 downwards.
TTTTAAACTTCTGCTGTCTAGGAGTAGTTATTGCTAAGTAGTGGTGGGTGTGGCAGGACTGTCAGTCCTTGCCCACATGCCCACTCCATTAGCAGAATCTTCCTCTTCATGTCATTGGGACAGGGAAGAAATCAGTCCACACTCACTCCACTCTCCCACGATCCCACTTCTTTGGAATTTTTTGTCTAGCTCACTCTCAAGTAGGGTGGTTCTGTTTTTCCTTCCATAGCGAGTCGTTATGTTCTTCCTTCGTTCACATAAAGATTCTGACCCTGTTTATGTTGTCAGACCATGAAAGGTATCTGTGGTTCTTCGCTATGAGATGGGATGTGTTCTCCCCCCAACCTGTGAAGAGGATTGATTTTCCTTTTGTATTATTGGACTGTGTGTATGTGTGTTACCCTCACAATTCTATGGTCTGCGTACCTATGTTTCCCCTATCCAAGATTGAGAATCAGACTTCTCTCCCATTTTTGGGATGTGTAATGTTTTTCGTGGCTTAGCCGTGAGATTAGTTGTTGTTATACCCCTGAAACTGTGGCTTGTTGTGGCTTTTCCTCACGTTGTTTGTTGGTGTGGATTCAATCATATTTTGGGTGTCGCTGATTTGTTTTGGCCACGCTAGGGCCAAGAACAACTCGGAATCGTCTTGTCTGACATGGGCTGTGTTCACCCTTTCATTTGGGTTGTCACTTTGTTGTCTTTATTTTCTTCACAGAGCTATGAGTTGTTTTTTTTACTGTGGCATGCAATGGTTGGTATTTAGACTATTTAGAGAAATATTAGAGGCTCTGTATGCTTGAGAAGCCTGGTGTTTGGGAGCCACTCAAACAGAGTTAGACTACTGGCTTTCTTCTCCACAACCCTTGAAGAGTATTGGAAAGGGAAGTCAGGGCCTGAGTGACTGTGAAGCAGATAAGGGACTGATTCCTGGTTTTGGGTGTGTGGATGTCTTAGAAGTTAGGTTAGCTCTGGTGTAGGCATCCTTATCTCTCCATTGAGACCACCAGCTTAGCATTTAGCCTTTCCTAGCTCCTTGACAACTTGAAAAACCCAACTATGTTGACTTGGTTGTTTTGTGTAATGTTGGCTATGTGTAATCCTACTTTGACCCTTATTCCTTTGGGAATCATGCCCATCTCGGGGGTGGCAGTGTTCCTGATAGATTGATGAGCATGATGGCCTATGGCTGGGTGGAACGTTGCAGGAACGTAGCTGGTTGCGGGATGAGATATTTATAAGATAAATGTTCCTGTCCATTTTGCTTCTGCATTTACGTTTACTGCCTAATGTCTAATGAATCATGAGGAACATGTTAATGCTGGAATGTATATGTTGCTTCCGCTGTATGTTGAGTAACCATGCATCCATATATGTTTTATGCATCTTAGCATATTTTATGTTTTAAGCATTTTATTTCAGCCTTATATGCATGTTCTTATTCATGGGGCTAGTTTCTCGGAGGTTTATGATGGTTTGGTAGCGTCCTCTTCACCGGTTGGAGGGTTGGGGATGTTACAGTATGGTATTAGAGCTAAAGGTTGCAGCATGGGCCTGAATGGGCCATGAAAGGTCAGCTAGCTGAGGAAGGTTTCCTTTTACCAGCCAGAAAATAGAAGAAAACCTATGCATGACAAGAGAATTTTGGAAATTCCTCTAAGTATTGGGATCATCAGATCATCGGAGTACTTAGTCCAAAGTCCCGGCAATGCATCGGATCACCTAAGCAAAAGGACATCCAATGGAGACCACCGAATAAAAATCTTGGAAATTTTCCTAAGTATCCATCGACCATCGGAAAAGATTAGAGGAAGGGGGGCCGATATAGCGGCAGATCCCTGAAGTAATTTTCACTGCAATGCTTATAAAAGTGCTTGTTGGGCCATCGACGCATCGGAAGACTTAGTGGGAAGCCTTTTCGATGTAGCGAACAACTAGTTGAAAGGTCGCCTGATACAGACTCAGCCGTCAGTGAGGCTTAGTCTATTGGATCGGCGATGATAAGAGGATGTGAGTGCCAAAACATTGGCGAAAGAACCAAGATGATAGTGGGTTGAACCGCCGACATTGATGATGGGGCGAAAATTTGAAAAAAATTCTAAGTCGTGAAATCAGGGATGGTCGGTGATGATTAGTTGATCGCATCGCTGATGCTTAGTTGTATTGGTTTCCAATCACACATCGGTGAAGGGAAGCGAAAAGTTCAGCGATAGTTAGTTGATTTCATTGCCAATTGATACACGATGGAACCACCGATGAACTACATCAGAAGAGATTAGCTAATGATGCATCCACCGTTGCGACTAATTAGAAGACTAATCGCTCGATGTTAGCGCACTCGAGTGCCAATATTGTGGAAACTACAGTTGTTGAGACTATCGATGCAGTGGACAAGGAAAAAAATGTTCCGAGAAGGAAATTTTCTGAAAAATCTGTTTAAGTACCGGCGACATCGAAAAAAATTAGTTGTTTGGCTTGTTGATGTGGAGACAAACATCGGTGGAGTTTATAATATCAAACTGTTGATGGACGTGATAAAAAATTATTAGAAGATCGGAGCGCCAATCGAAAAAATTAGTTGTTCGTGCGTCCGTTGTTGCGGTTGTTTAGTGACCTACCCTCCCGACGGACAGTTGTTTCGACCGCCGATCGGATAATTATAGTTAAAGAGGCCATTGATTGGAAAATATTAATGTTTGGTGAACCACCATTGTGGAATCCTAGATAACTAGCCATTCGATGAGTAGAGGACTTGATCATCGATGCAGATCGGAAGCTTAGACCACTACAAGTTCGACAGGCTGGAAGGGAACAGGTGAACAAACCGCCAATGAACCACAGAGAAATTTAGTGGATCTGGTCACCAAAACATCAAAAAGATGGTGGAAAAGAGACCTGATGAATAGTCCTTGGCATCGTTGATGCCGTCCGAAAAGCTTACATCATAGAAATATAGTCGAGGGAACTGCCGATATATTGGAAACGTAAAGCTAATGGGGCCCCTGATGAGCACTGGAAAATTTAGTTATCTGGGTCACCAAAGTGTTAGAATACTAGTCCACTAAGGGTCCGAAGCATCAAAAAATTAGTTGGGATGAGACCCAATTTTGACCAAAAAACAAATTGGGGTTTTGCAGTGAATTTCTCATTGGGTTTCTCAGCAGTTTCAGGGCTGAAAAGGAAGAGAGTTCCAGGTGGCTGAAGTTGACATTTCAGACCAGATTACATTTGGTAAAAAGCATCATTTTTGAAGTGGTGTCATTTTCACACCTGAGGTCAGAATGAAGCATGTGGATAGGCGTTGGAAAGCTTATCCAGCAGGGAACAAGGGAGAGTCTCCAGAATGTGAGTGTGGAGTAGCAAAGTGCTAGTGATTGCTTGAAAGAGAAATGTGTTGCGGTCAATATGGACAAATCTAGGAATTGCATGCCTAGAGGTAGCAAGACCATGAATTCAAACCAGCTATTGTGTGGAAAAGGAGTTCCATGTAAGGATGAGGGACTTGAAAAGGGAAATTTCCTTAAACCCTGTCTTGCTAATTATGATTACAAGTTTTGTATGTAAAATGTATGAGTATATTCCTTGCATGCATAGGATATTACATGTTGGTAATGTGGAAATTGAACCCAGGTGTTAGAACAATCACACTCAGAAAAATTGCCAATTACACATGCAAATTACACACAAAGGAGACTGAATATGGAGCAGAACACTAATCTATATTGAATAAGTGTACAATAGCCAACCCTGTGAATTCATAGGCTTCCAAAATAAATAATTACATGAGAGATTCAAATGCATAAGTATTCCATTCAAATTTGTTCAAAAGCAGGCTTACTAAATATAAGCAAATCCCCCATAGGTGCATAAAGTAGTTTCCAAATCTGTATAGGTGCTCACGAATTGGAAAAATAAATTAGGAAATCTAATAGATTATGGAAGGACAAATCATACATGATTTTCTTCAGAGAAAAGAGTGGAGGATGATGAGGACAAAAAAAAAGTTAACTTCACCTAGTCAAACTTTCCCAATTGCCTTAAAACTCAGAAAAAGCAGGCAATAAAGCAAAAAATAGAAGACATGCACTAGGAAGGCCATGAATAAAGTAGATTTGATTCCAAGTGGTTTCCCAAGCACTCCATGACTCAAATTTAGCAAGTTTGACCACTTTGGATGTGTGGAGGACAACTTGCATAAGGTGGAATATGGAAACTAGGCAAATAAGACAAAAAATGGATTAATTAATGTATAAGGTAGCTAACTATGGATTAATTATTCTAAAACCCCCCATTAATCCTGACTTATGAGTAAAATATCAGAAAATTATAGGGCCTAGAAACAAGGCTTAGTCACCCTTTACATATTGCATGTCCATTTAACCAAGGAAAGAGGAAAAAACCCAGTGGGAAAAATCCTCCCTTAAACATGGACAGTAAAACAAAATTTGAAAATATTTTCATCACTCATGATTCATAGCATGATCAGCAATCCCCAGCAGTGATTTGAGATTGCTGAATATATTCTCACAAAAAACTTTGGTGAAGATATTTGCTACTTGTTCTGAAGATGAACAGAAGAGTAGGTGAATGGTGCAATCATGCACAAGTTGTTTGATGTAGTGCATATGGATCTAAATGTGTTTGGTTCTCTGTCTCTAAATTGGATCATTGTAGATTCAAATGGTACTCTGATTATCACAATAGATAGTAGTTGAGTATTCTGATTCGATGCCACACTCACCAAGTAACCGCTGCAACCATAAACATTGAATTGCTACATTTACAACTCCTCTATACTCTGCTTCTGTGGATGAGAGTGCAATGGCACTCTGTTTCCATGGGGACTTCACTTAGTGAACCTCTCACATAGCACATGTGATCATGGGATATTAAAGAATAACCTTAATTTCGAGAGATATTGTCCCAAACTCTTTTTGTTGAAACCCCCTCCCAATACTTAAAACCTCCTCCCCACCCCTTTTTATAGCTCAATCCTTATAAACCACCCTACCCAGCCCCACCTTAAACCCATCATCCCCCCAATACCTACAATATATTGGTTCGATTTTTGATAATTTTAAAACCCACAATATGAACTAACGTGATAGTATATTGGTCAACAAGTGAAGCCCTTGTGTCTGTTTCTTGCTTGACCAGCTGATTGGTCCTTCAGCAAGCATGACCACATATCCTAATGTTGAATTTCGATCTATGTTGTCACTTGCCCAATCACTGCCAGTAAACCCAATCAAATCAAGATCAGATTTATCTTTGTAGAAGATCCCATGAGTCCTTGTTCCCTGAACAAAGTTAAGGATCCTTTTGGCTGCTCTCCAATGGATCTCATGAGGCTGATCCATGTATCTCGAAGCCACACTTACTACATAAGAAAGATCAGTTCAAGTATGTGTAAGATACAACAAACACCCAATCAGTTTCCTATACAATGTATTATTTACCATAGGTGAAGAATCTACTTCTTCAAGCTTAACTCCTGAAAGGAAGGGAGTCTTGTTGGGCTTGTAGTCCTTCATGTTGAATTTGTTCAAAAAATCCAAGGCATAATTGGACTGATGTACTTTGATTCCACGTTTGGTTTGACCAATCTCAAGCCCCAAGAATTGGCTCAATAAGCCCAAATCAGTCATTGAGAATGCATGGTTCATTGCATCCTTCAAGGAGGCAATTTCATCCTTTGAGCTTCCTGTAATGAGAAGGTCATCAACATACAAGAAAATAATCATTAATGAACCATGAATCAGATTCAAATAGACATTTGGATCTGACTTGCATTGAAAAAACTTCAGTGATAGCAGAAAGCTATCAATCTTGGCATACCAAGCCCTGGGGGCTTGCTTAAGCCCATACAATGATTTCTTTATCCTGTACACAAGAGATGGATTAGTAGAAAATACTTGAGGATGCTGCATGTAAATCTCTTTAGTAATATATCCATTCAGGAAATCACACTTCACATCCATGTGATGTACCTCCCACTGCTTCGAAGCTGCAATGGCTAAAGCTATCCTGATGGAGTCCATCTTTGCCATTGGTGCAAAGGTCTCATTGTAGTCTATGCCATGTACCTATGAGTAGCCCTTGGATACCAATATTTCCTTATATTTCAAATAGGAACCATCAGCATAAAATTTGGTTTTGCAAACCCACTTACACTGAACTAGCTTCCTCCCTGGGGGAAGATCAACCAGCTCCCAAGTGTTGTTCTTCTGGAGTGAGCTGAACTGTTCTTTCATGGATGTTTGCCATATTGGATCATGTGCTGCATATTCATATGTCTATGGGTCTGATTCAACCATTAGATATCATTTCTCTGCAAACAAAGAATCTTTCACACACAGAGCACTCTCAAACTGAGATCTAGTCCTCCTAGGATCAATAGGATTTCCAGCTAGTTCTCCAGCTGCATGAATGGTATTTTCTGCCCATTTTGGTCTTGTAGGACTGTTAGTATATGCAATTCAATCATCATTATTAGACATATCAGAATCAGCAAATTCAGCTATCTCTTCACTTACATTTAATGGTTCCGGTGGTGAAGAGGATTCTCCAACTTCCACTGCTGCTAAAGGCTCTTCTTGGAACTGAACACTCCTTTCAATGAAGGCTTTGTTTGTGCTCAAATTTATAAGCTTGTACCCTTTTGAATATTCAGAGTACCCAACAAATAGACACTCTTGGCTTTGGGGCTGCAAAGCCTTCCTCTTTTCTATTGGAATTCTAGCCCAAGCCCTTGAGCCAAAAATCCTGAAATGGGTCACATTTGGCTTGTGCCCACTCCATGCTTCAAAAGGAGTCAGACCATAAAAATATTTATGAGACACCCTATTTTGGATATAGGCTGCACATTTTATAGCTTTGGCCCAAAACTTTGGTGGCAAATTCTTAGCCTCCATCATGCATGTTGCCATCTCTTTCAGTGATCTGTTCTTCCTCTCAGCAACACCATTTTGTTGTGGTGTGTAAGGGATAGAATGCTGGATCTGAATACCTTCATATGCACAATATTGAATGAAATTAGACTTGACATACTCACCACCATTTTCAGATCTGACGACCTTGAGTTTCCTCTTAGACTGGTTTTCAACCAAAGCCATAAAGACTTTGAAGAGGTCAAAAACTTCAGACTTGTGTTTCAGGAAGTAAACCCAGCAGTACCTGGAAAATTCATCTATGAATGTCAATGAATATTTGTCCTGACTCATTGACATATGAGGAAATGGGCCAGCAACATCACTATGGATCAACTCAAGAGGTGTAGAGGTTCTCTCATGACTAGCTTTCTCAAATTTATGCTCTGGGTGTTTTCCTAAGATGCAACCTTGATAGACTCCATTGGAAAACTTAATCTCTGGTAACCCTATGACCATTTATTTTTCACTAGGATCAGAAAGATACTTGAAATTGAGGTGGCCAAATCTTTCATGCCAAATCTTGCTTGCCTCATTAGCATGAATCAGAAGAGCAGAGGGGTTTGAGTAGGGTAGGAAGTGTGAGAACATGTATACCTTTGAAGTTTGATTTGCAACTCCTTTTGCAATGACTTTACCACTTGAGATCTCTATGATATCAACTTCATCAGGGGAGAATATGACCTTCTTTGGAGACCCTTTGTGGGTCATCTGATACATTGATAAGAGGTTAGAGGCAAGACCTGGAACATACAATACATTGCTGAACTTACCATGGTCAAGATCAATCCTCCCTTTGCCCAAACTTTCAGTGAGAGAGTCATTTACCAGTACAATTGGTGGACCTTTAAACATGTCAAGTGAGGTGAATGCTTCCTTAGTCAAAACCATATGTCTTGAAGCTCCAGAATCAATGATGAAACTAGGTGAGCTTGATGTGCCGGCAACCAATGCATGAACTCTCTCTCTGTCTTTTGAATTTGATCCTTCTTCCCTCTTCTTTGAGCTGTTAGGAAGGGAGATGCCATTATTCTCTAGGAGTTGGGTCAGCATGTCAATTTGCTTCTTCATGTAGGATCTTTCAAGGTGATTTCCCTTACTGCAGTATGCGCACTTGCTCATTTCTCCTTTGTTCTTCTTCTTCTCGGGGTTCTTCTTGGAACCTTGGGGCTCCTTTGAAGACTTGTTCTTGTCTCTCTTTTGCTTAGGTGGCTTCTTAGATTTCTTCTTTATTTTTGAATCCACCCTCGAATCTCCAGCAACCAGAGCTTGGTCTTTGGAAGGTTTGATGGTGCCCATCATCACCAATTTATCTTGTTCTTATGTGAGAGATTCCATGAAATCTGCAATGCTAGGCATTTTCCGGGCTCGAGCTGTCAACTTTGTGGCATGGAAGGTCGTTAAAAACACTAAATAGTCAGGGCCAAGCTTCGAGAGTATGGCCAAACCATTTGCTCCTCCTTCTTTTCGATCCCACACTATTTTAGCTACAAAACAAGGGCTTTGAACTTGGAAAAATAGAGTTGCAGGGATTCAAAGCTATTGGGACTCAGGGAGATCAATTCACTTTGAATTTGATGTCCCCTCATCTCATCTGTCTTACCAAAAATCTCAACAAGCTTCTCCCATACTTCATTTGGTGATGTTAATCCATCAAGATGGAAAAGGAGGTCTTTGGATATGCCCAGACACAGGAGACCATAGGCCTCATCCCTCCTATTGTGCCATTTAATTTTCTCTGCAGCTACATTGGGCTCTGCTTTTGTTTCCATAGTCACTCTATAGAGGCCTTTCACTCTCAAGAGGATCTCCATATTTCCTTTCCATTCAAAGAAGTTAAATGGAGTCAAGATGATCTTCTGAGATTGATCCATAGCTCAGAAATTGTCCCTTCAGTTAGTAGAATGCTCCCAGTCAATGATGTCAAACCTGCAATACAAATTAGAAGGAGAAAAATTGATCTACAAAGGATCTAATACCATGTGGAAATTGAACCCAAGTGTTAGAACAATTACACTCACAAAAATTGCCAATTACACATGCAAATTACACACAAAGGAGACTGAATATGGAGCAGAACACTAATCTATATTGAATAAGTGTACAATTTCCAACCCTATGAATTCATAGGCTTCCACAATAAATAATTACATGAGAGATTCAAATGCATAAGGATTCCATTCGAATTTGGTCAAAAGCAGGCTTACTAAATCTAAGTAAATCCCCCATAGGTGCATAAAGCAGTTTCCAAATCTGTCTAGGAGCTCACGAATTGGAAAAAACAATTAAGCAAGCTAATAGATGATGGAAAGACAACTCATACATGTTTTTCTTAGGATAAAATAGTGGAGGATGATTAGCACAAAAAACAAGTTAACTTCACCTAGTCAAACTTTCCCAATTGCCTTAAAACTCAGAAAAAGCAGACATGCGCTAGGAAGGCCAGGAATAAAGCATATTTGATTCCAAGTTGTTTCCCAAGCGCTCCATGACTCAAATTTAGCAATTTTGACCACTTTGGATGTGTGGAGGACAACTTGCATAAGGTGGAATATGGAAACTAGGAAAATAAGACAAAAAATGTATCAATTAATGTCTAAGGTAGCTAACTATGGGTTGATTATTCTAATAGATAAGAATAGTGAGGATTATACATTTATAATGAGCCACTAATAATCATTATTGCATTGATGTTGGCATTAGTGGAAAAACCAACGACAACATGGACGGCTGAATATGTTGCTGATGCTAACAAATATGACTAGAAACCCTATGGAGAAAGGGATAAGGAAACATGTCCAGAATCAAAAGTTGGTGAGCAAACTCTGCAATCTCCTACAAAGGACCAACCAAACTTGTAATGTAAAGGGTGTAAGTAGGGCCCGTGAAGGTAAGGGTTTGATTATGACAATCGCATGGAGTGGTAAAGGCAAGAGATCTCATACCATGTGGGTATTTGAAACTTATATCACATTCATACATAAATGTATCATGCATGTATATGTTGTTGGGAGCTTAGTAGCCCAAAGAAAGTAAGTACTAATGATGTTGATTATAGTAATGCATCCTATATGAAGTAGTCATGGTTAGTCCATGCATGGTATGCTTGAATGCATAGTACTCCTGAATCAATGCAAGGTAGCATTGAGTGGATATACATTAAAAGATTTCATAAATCTTGTAGTTATGCATTGAATGGATGCATATGAAGGGTGTGAGTAACTGATTACTTAAGTATGGGCGCAAATGTTGTGATGCATTGCATGAATGCATTGAGATAGTGCATGTGATATTATGAATAACTAATGGATGAAATGATGAATTGATGACAATTCTAGAACCATTTCAAGAGATGTTATGAATGCAGGATAGTAAGTGCATGAAAAGGGTAGTCATGATTGATTGGCTGCCGGAAATGCTCTATGGAAGGGAAAGGTGGTACAATGATACGCTTGTGGATTAAGGAGTATCTGAACATTTCATTTTGGCATAAATGATGTGACCTTGCAAATTTTAGTATGATAATGATTGCGTGAAGTAAATAAGTTTTGGTAATATTGATGGGATTAATAGCTGGAAGTGTTTGAATTTTATAAATTCTGAAAATGCTTTAGTGATTGTTGCAGCAATGAAAAAGTTATATGCATCAAGACTTACTAAGTGTTTGGCTGACTGAGGTGCAGGTTTCGGGTAGATTGTTTGGGGCATGGAAATTTGGGTAAGACCATGACAAAGGCCAGAATCTACCATGTGAAAGAGCCAAACCTTATGAGAAGAGTCTCATGGCTGTAAAAATATTTTGTATGCATGATGGGTTGTTAAATTTGAATTGTGAGTTTCGGATTTAAGAAATTGCTGACAACTACTAATCCCTATTGGCGTGCATAAGATTGTGTCAGGAGGATGCATTGTATGTGGGTGTTCATGTTATGATAGTAAGAATAAAATTATAATGGGCTTAGTGGTGCTACTTACAAGAGACGCACAATTGAGGATCACCTCATTGCCTAGCAAATCAATTTCTGTAGTAAACAAAGTTGCAAATTATGATTGAATTTAATTACTAATGTCATTGCTTGGTTATGGAACATTCAAATTTGGATTGTATTATCAGATAATGATTGACTGTTTGGCTATTTGATGAATGTGCCAGGGCTACATACTACAGGAATACCATGTGTGATGGCCTGCAGGAGCCAAACTTCATGGGAAGGTTTTCCCTTATCTTGGAAATGGGTTTCGGGTTAAACTCGATTGAAAATTTTGGGAATGTCTCATCTACACTACATGTTTGGTAAGCAACATGAGTGAGATGGAATAGGTTAGGTTGGTAAGAAATGTGTGGATATGAAATGTAAAGAGGAATTGGGATGGAAAACCGAGGGGCTGCCAACTCAAAGAAGGGAGCCCCCATTTCCTCCTTAACAAAGGAATACTGCATCGGCAAATGGATAAGTGTTATGTGACCCTAGACAAGAATATGCATGTCAAATTGTTAAACTCAATATGCAGAACATGTTTTGATTGTATGACCGATTGGTTGAGTATGAATAGGGCCTACATGGCACACACCAGAAAAGGGTGCACACTTTTCCGATGTCAGATCATGAAAGGATTTTTCAATATTGATTAAACCCTAGTTAGTGGACACACTCCTGGTGTCTCAATACTTGATAGTGAATGATGTGAAATATGATTATAGTTTTTAGAGAAATAATGCTGATGAGTTTTCTTGTATTGCTTGTGTTGTCAAGATAAACAGATGCATTATCGTGTTGCACACTAGAGAGAAAATGGTAAACGATTGTTACAGTGTTGGCTTGATTGCATGCAGCCTGATAAACCCAATTGTGTATTGGCTTGGCTGGACGGTCTGATGAACCCAACTATAGGTTGGCTTGACTGTGCTTGATATGTAAAAAAGGATGTGGTGAAGATGTCACCAAAATAGGGTTGTTATATGCCTAGGGATCCATAGTAGATCCTGGTACTGGAAATGGTCGTTTATTGTTGAGATAAGTGCATGGTTGATATAAGTGTATTGTTGATATAAATGTGTTGTTGATATAAGTGCGTTGTTGATATAAGTGCATGGCTTGATAAACCCAACTGTGTTGGTTTGGCTGATTTGTTCCTTCCCAGTCGGCATGAAGGTGTACTAGCTGGACATTAATTATTTGGTGTTGAGGAGCAGCCTGCATGCTGACCTAACATCCAAGACCATAGGCAATCCCAAGGATTTCAAAGTGAAGCAGGATCCTGTGGACCAACGAGGAAACACACAATATATATAAGTATTGGATTACTTTGCAATTTCTTTCTTATGAATATACATGTGTATGTGATTTGGTTATGATATTTTAAGCTCTTGTTTAAGAGATAAAAACCATTGAGGATAAAATAAACATGTGAATCTATTCAATGTTTGAATATAGGTATTGCTGGGAGAGAGGACTATGAGATCATCCTAGGGGTGCATGTGGACATGTGACTGTCCTGAAGAGCTCAGAATGAGCAGTAATGAAAAAGGTGCTAGTGAGACTATGAAGGTCCTAGCAGCCAAGACAAACCATGTGGGGAAGCTCTGGTTGAGAGGTCTGAAATAGACCGGAGACACTAAGTGTCATGACCAAGAGGGATTGGTCTAGCATTCATGGTGAAGTGAAAGAGGCTGAGAGCATGAAAAGCCACAGCAGTGGTGTGGGTTCCAGGATGGAACAAAAAAAAGAGGAAAAAAAACCTCTTGCTGCTCTTTCTTGCCTTTTTGATTATATATATATATATATGCATTGTGAAAACAAAAGATTGTTGAATGCATGTATGACTGAAAATAGAATGTGTTTATTTGCTTAAAGTAAATTGTGAATGCTGGAATGGTTAATTTCCTACCCAAGAATGGAAATGAATGAGCTCATGTGTTGGTTGGGAAAGCATGAAAAATATGAAAGTCTCCTTGATGGGACTTGGACTGTCATGCCAATTGGGCGATTAATTGACTGATATTAATGCCTATATTATGCTTGGTCTAACATAATTTCAATGATGCATTTCACAGGTGAGAAGAGTGAAATCTAGTGGTGCACATTGACCATGGCAGCAGACCAAAAGCTGTTGGACTTGGTTGGAAGTCTCCTTCAAATTATTTACCGAACCCAAGAGACTCTTGGAGAGATGCTCAAGATACAGAAAAGGCATAATGAGATGAACCACCAGATCTTGCAGGACTCTATTGGTTTGCAAAAGGAGTTGAAAAGTATTCTTGGAGCAATCTGTAAAGGCAAGGAAAGTGGATCAATGATGGGACATTCATTCAAGCAATATGTTAAGAAACGTTCCAGCCATGAAGACTCAAAGGAAATTGAGCAGGTAAAGATGAAGCAGCCAACAAAATGTTGAAAATGCAGAGGACATTATTTACGCTGGGACTGCCCAATGAGGGAACATAAAGAGGGCAGTAGCCACAAACTTCCTCAAATTGGGGATGAGCTGAAAGCTGAGAACCAATAGAATAATCTTGTAGAAGCCGAGGGGCTTGGTCCTAAAATTTTAATGTAAATAATTGAAAATGGGACAGATTTGCAAAATTTTGAAATTTTGAAATGTATATGTATTCCTACGTATTGGAACACCAAGGACAGTGTTATTCCAAGGGAGAGGGGATTGTATTGTCCCAGTTTTGACCCTGTTTGCATTAAAGGATACAAGATGTATATATTTTAATTAACCGTGGTGAGGAGCTGAAGGAAAAAGCCACACCATTGATTTGGTTATGTATTTTTCGACAATAGGGATCAATGCCGATGGTATATCGTGCTATCTAGAACATTATAGTTTTTGCTTCATGTAAATATGCACATCAATTAAAATAAACCTACATCCAGCTACGACGGTGCAACGTTGAATGAAAAGGGCACGATTCCTAAGGTTAAGGGGGGGGGGGTTTCCAACCCGTGGGGGTCATTGGGAGTTTTCCATGTGTCGACCACCCTTTTAAACTTCTACTGTCTGGGAGAATTTATTGCTGAGTAGTGGTGGGTGTGGCAGGACTGTCAGTCCTTACCCATGTGCCCACTCCACCACCAAACTCTTTTTATTCATGTCACTGGTACAGGGAAGCAATCATTCCACACTCACTCCACTCTCCCATGATCCCACTCCTTCAAAAGTGTTGGTCTGGCTCACTCTCACGCAGGTCGGTTCTGTTTTTCCTTCCATAGCGAGTTGTTCTATTCTTCCTCAATTCACACAGAGAGTCTGACCCTATTTACATTGTCGGACCATGAAAGGTATCCGTGGTGCTTCACTGTGAGATGGGCTATGTTCTTCCCCTGGCATGTGAAGAGGATCGATTTTCCTTTTGTATTATCGGACTGTGTGTATGTGTGTTACCCTCACGGTTTTGTGGTCTACATACCTATTTTTCCCCTGTCCAAGATTGAGAATCAGACTTCTCTCCCATTTTCGAGCTGTGTAATGTTTTCTATGGCTTAGCCATGAGATCGGTTGTTGTTCTATCCCTGAAACTGTGGCTTGTTTTGGTTTCCCCCCACATTGTTCATTGCTGTGAATACAATCATATTTTGGGTGCCACTAATTGTTTTGACCACGCTAGGGCCAAGAACAACTCGGAATCGTCTTGTCTAACCTGAGTTGTGTTCACCCTTTCATTTAGGTTTTCACCCTGTTATCTTTATTTTCTTCATAGAGCTGTGAGATGTTTGTTTTACTGCAGTATGCAGTGGTTGGTCTTTGGAATATTTAGAGCAAGATTAGAGGCTGGGTATGCTTGAGAAACCTGGCGTTTGGGAGCCACTCAAACAGAGTTAGACTACTGGCTTTCTTCTCCACAACCCTTGAAGAGTATTGGAAAGGGAAGTCAGGGCCTGAGCGACTGTGAAGCAGAGAAGGGACTGATTCCTGGTGTTGGGTGTGTGGATGTCTTAGAAGTCAGGTTAGCTCTAGTGTAGGAATCCTTAGCTCTCCATTGAGATCACCAGCTTATCATTTAGCCTTTCCTAGCTCCTTGACGGCTTGAAAAACCCAACTGTGTTGACTTGGCTGTTTTATGTAACCTTGGCTATGTGTAAGCCTGCTTTTACCCTTATTCCTTGGGGAATCATGCCCAACTTGGGGGTGGCAGTGTTGCTGAGAGATTGATGAGAATGCTAGCCTATGGTTGGGTGGAATGTTGTAGTGACGTAGCTGGTTGCAGGACAAGATATTTATAAGATAAGTGTTCTTGTCCATTTTGCCTCTGCATTTACTTTTACTTCCTAATGTCTAATGATTCATGATGAACATGTTGATGTTGGAATGTATATGTTGCTTCCGCTGTATTTTGAGTAACCATGCATCTATGTATGTTTTATGCATCTTAGAATATTTTATGTTTTAAGCATTTTATTTCATCTTTATATGCATGTTCTTTTTCATAGGGCTAGTTTCCCGGAGGTTTATGATGGTTTGGTAGCGTCATCTTCCTTGGCTGAAGGGTCGGGGACGTTACAAAATTGTGCATCTACCACCTCCATGGAGCACACTCTTGGATATGATATGAACCTATTTGAATATGATATGATATTATTTGGATCTCATATGACATTATTTGGTTTAGGTTTTAATTTTCAAGAGCTTTCGGTAATTCTTGTAGCTTCTCATCAATTTTGGTGTGAAAAATCAAGTAGCACATATTTAGGATGCTGCTGCAAAGAAGAACCAAAATAATTCTTTGTTGCTGCATAATGCTGCAAATTGCAAAAAAATATTTTGCAATTTTTTAAATTGTATTTCCTGATTATTTATTATCTTGAGGGGGGGGGGGTTCCCATGAGGTTTTCCCCTGTTTCCTTGGTTTTTTGAGCAATATTTTTTATCTTTTAGATTGTATATGGGTGGCTTATGGCCTTTTTTCCAGGGCCCACAATTGTCCAAGTTCGGATTCAGGGGGGGTGTTAGGATTTATAATCCTCCCTTGACCAAACTGTCTATTAGATTATTTTATCCTTAGGATTTTTGCTTAATTATTGGGTCCATTGGTACCATTGGGTCCACTTGGCCGAATGAGGACACATGCACTAGTTACTAGAGTGTGGGGAACACTAATAGAGGCTAATTTCCACTAGCTGCACTTGCATGCATTGTTTAGGCACCTCTTAGACCAATCCCTACATTTTAGGAGCCACCAGGAGTCCTGGCACCAACCTCCTTCAGTCAATTGGAGTGGAACTAGTTAAGCTTAGTTATTTTCTATTTACTCTCAATTGGATCACAATTAGTTTAGTTAGCGCCATTTATGCATGGATGCATGTGGATAAGGCACATTTTCTAACCTACCACTTCAGTTAGGTTAAGCTAATTGATTTAAACTGATTGCTTGACTGGATTTGACATTGGGAGTTAACTACTTGTTGGGACAGGTCCACAGTGTTGTAAAAGCAAGACCTTCGGGCTGCTTATAAAAGGATGTAATTTTGCATTGTAAAGGGTTGGTTAGATAGTTAGACAGTCGTGATTGAATTAGGCAATAAGGATAGGTAGAATGTTGTAAAAGCTGAGCTCTGGTTCTGGTCTTAGCTGTAGCAATCTTACTGAAACCAGTAGCTGGCTTATAGAGCATGCATGTAACGATCCACAGGGATCGACTTAGAGGGAAGAGTATGTTGTAAGAGTGGCAACATAAAGGTAGAGAAGAAATATCTAAGAGAGAAGATCTTGAGCTGCATGTGAGGTGCAGCAGAACTGTGTTTGCCTTCCCTTAAGCTATAATAGAGAAGCACAGTTCTGTGGACGTAACTCCCATCCTGGGGGTGAACCACGTTAAAATCCCATGTTCTGTGATTGATTTGTGTATTGTGTTTATTTGCTGCATCCATCAGTTATGTTATGCAATTTGTTTACAGTTAATGTATGAATGAGTTATTTAGTTACAGCACTACAGGAAGATAAATATAAGTTGAAATCCTTGGCACGTCATATAAGGACTTATTTATGCTTGCCTTAGACAGTTAATTAATCATAGTAAGACAGTCTGGGTATCGATTCTTGCGCGTCGACACGAACAACGCTAGGTGCGCTAAGCCGCGGGAGGAGGGTATCGCAAGAAGGCGATACCGCACCGACAGAGGAGCTGTGGTGCGCGATACCGTAGGTTGAGGACTTAGCATTGAGTAGGAGTTGCATGTCGCACGGGGCGTGGTGATACGGTAAGATTGGGAATATTGTGGAAAGGAGGAAGTTGTGCGACGGGAGAAGAATCCGCACAACGTGCGCAAGGGTAGAGACGCCGTGGCTAGAAGGGCCACGAGTGGGGAATAGATCGCGCAGTGCGCAGGAAAGAGATCTCGCAGCTAGGAGAGTTGCGAGCCACCAATAGGATTTCCACGGAACCTGGTCCAAGACGCTTGAGTCCTTGGCCAACCCATTAGAATCACTTCGGGTGAGACTTCAGGCCGCTATGCGGTCTGTCGCCGAAAGGGCCAGTGAGCTAGGGGTGTTGTTGGTTGATTATAGTAAACCCGGGTCTGCCCATGCAATCAACAAAGGGTTCCGTTGCGCTGATCACTAAAGATAAGAAAGCAGAGCAGAAGAATGAGAAGAAATCTCCTGTCAGAAAGAAAGTAAAAATTAGAAAAAGAAGGCAACGGGAGAAAATCGCTGACCTATCTGATCAGCTAAGAGAAGCACGAAAGATTGCGGAGGCACTGAAACAGAAACCTGAGGGTTAGAGGCAGCATGTGGATATGGACCACTTCAAAAAGAAGAGAAGTGGAAGAAGACTGCAAACCCAGCGGAGGGGAGACTTCCAGAACGAGGACAAGGGCTTGTTCTTGGACTGGAGTTCATGGTTTGCTTCTCTTCCATACACAAGGCTCCAGACTGAATGAAATGTTTGAGAAGGCTGGAAGATACAGATTTTCCTTGTGATGAAATTTATAACCTAGATAAAAAGGAAAGGATATCTGTGGAGCACTTCTCAAACACTAGAGCGTTCTCAAAGGAGAACGAGCGAAGAGAGCGAAACTGTGACTACGGGCAGAAAGGATAAGAGATCCCAGCGAACTAAGTTACCGAAACTCCAAGAGGGCGTGTCGAGGTAATGAAGAATGAAGTCGCAGCACTTTGAGACAAGCTACAGCGCACTTCACAGGCGGCGAAGGAGAAGTTACGGCAGGAGAAGCCCACTGGTAGTGGCTCGAGGGCGAGCCACAAGTAAGTGTTAGGGGACTGTTGGAGTAGGGTCCCGCAGCTACAAAAGAAGCTGCTAAGTTTAGCGGAGAGATAAGTTTTGGCGGAAAGAAGATAAGACGGAGCTACGACACTGTAGCACGTTTCCAGCTACAGAGCAGAGCCGAAAACCATGACTTTTTGAGATAGGAAAGTCAAATAAAGGCAACGGTACCTGAGCGACCGAGAAAGGAGAGCTCACCCACTGCATTGAAGGCAGCGGCGGAAGATAGAAGGGCTCAACGACCCTCATAAAGAAGAAGGAGCAATGAGGCTCAAGCATTGAAGACGAAGGACAGAAAAGAGAAGCGGTGCATAGTACCCATGGTCAGTGCCGGCAAGCATGGAAGACTGCAAAGAGCTGTGGTGTGACGGGAAGCTGCTACCTCAAGGACAGAGAGGACCGACTGTCACTAATTAGGGTTTGGGTTATTGTTGGGATAGGCCCACAGTGTTATAAAAGCAAGACCTTCGGGCTGCTTATAAAAGGATGTAATTTTGCATTGTAAAGGGTTGGTTAGATAGCTAGACAGTCGTGATTGAATTAGGAAATAAGGATAAGTAGACTATTGTAAAAGCTGAGCTCTGGTTTTGGTCTTAGCTGTAGCAATCTTACTGAAACCAATAGCTGGCTTATAGAGCATGCATGTAACGATTCGCAGGGATCGACTGAGAGGGAAGAGTATGTTGTAAGAGCGGCAACATAAAGGTAGAGAAGAAAGATCTAAGAGAGAAGATCTTGAGCTGCATGTGAGGTGCAGCAGAACTGTGTTTGCCTTCCCTTAAGCTATAATAGAGAAGCACAGTTCTGTGGACGTAACTCCCATCCTGGGGGCGAACCACGTTAAAATCCCGTGTTCTGTGATTGATTTGCGTATTGTGTTTATTTGCTGCATCCATCAGTTATGTTATGCAATTTGTTTACAGTTAATGTATGAATGAGTTATTTAGTTACAACACTATAGGAAGATAAATATAAGTTGAAATCCTTGGCACGTCGTATAAGGACTTATTTATGCTTGCCTTAGATAGTTAATTAATCACAGTAAGACAGTCTAGGTATCGAGTCTTGCGCATCAACACGAACAACGCTAGGTGCGCTAAACCGCGGGAGGAGGGTATCGCAAGAAGGCGCTACCGCACCGGCAGAGGAGCTGCGGTGCACGATACCGTAGGTTGAGGACTTAGCGTTGAGCAGGAGTTGCGTGTCGCACGGGGCACGGCGATACGGTAAGATTGGGAATATTGTGGAAAGGAGGAAGTTGTGCGACGGGAGAAGAATCCGTACGACGTGCGCAAGGGTAGAGACGCCGTGGCTAGAAGGGCCATAAGTGGGGAATAGATCGCACATCACGAGCAAAAGATCGCGCGGCGTGCAGGAAAGAGATCTCGTAGCTAGGAGAGCTGTGAGCCACCAGTAGGATTGCCACGGAACCTGGTCCAAGATGCTTGAGTCCTTGGCCAACCCATTAGAATCACTTCGGGTGAGACTTCAGGTCGCTGTGCGGTCTGTCGCCGAAAGGGCCAGTGAGCTAGGGTTGTTGTTGGTTGATTATAGTAAACCCGGGTCTGCCCATGCAATCAACACTACTTGGACTCCGATATTGATTGAGACATATTTAGTTAGAAAGTCAGTCAAATTTAGCCACATCCAGTTGGGAGATTTGAATTCATCCCTAATGATTCGAATTATTTTCCTATGTAGCACTATTGTACCACTAGATTGTGTAATGAAGGTAAAAATGATTTTCCCTGAGCAATACTTATCTGTTTCTTGTGAGATATGATTTGTTCAATTTATATAATTCATTCTTATTCACTACATCAATAATTTGGATGGTTTGCTTGATGATCTACATGGCACAACAATTCTAAGAATTCTCACCACACTTATTCAATAGGTCCTTCTACTATAGGTTATTCAAATTTGAAACTATGTACCTTTTTAAAACCTTGATTTGAATATTCTTTTGTTGGCTTACCTCCCTCTTGATAGAACTCTGAAATTTCAGCCCCTATGAGTATGAAATTTTGTCAGTTGGTATCCTGATATGTCCCCTTTCCAATGACATAGGTTTCATTGAATTCTGATGTGCCAAGAGGAAATTAATGCAACCTTCCCACAATGTGTTGATTTTGAACTTTTCAGGAGAGAAAACTTGTACAGACAACCACATGTCCATTTTTTTAGATATAGATGTGAAATCTCTATCATAGATACTATGGTCCATATTATTTGTAATGAAATAGGTATTGCTATTTTTTTTCTTTGCATGCTCCATATATAATAGTTTTTCCCAAAAGGCCTAGTTGAGGATAGTTTTTGTACTAGTCAGAAACCCTGAATTCCACTAGGTATAACTCTGAACCTATAATGATTGAGGTTCTGAAATTTTTAACACATATATGATGGTCTATATTCGGCATCCTTAGAGAGTTTCATAGTATTAAACATCCTAGAAAAAAATTACAGTGAAAACTACAATATTACTTGTTTTGGAAGCATCCAAGCTCTGATACCAGTTGTTAAGCAACAAATTCCTCAAAATAGCATGAAAAGATCATAAATAGACAAGAAAGAGTAATCCAATCCTTAATAATGAATAAAAGAGATGAATAGAAATCCTCTTGGCGTTCCTATGCACGGGTGGCTCTTTGTTGTAGTTCCTTCAGTTCCTCGGCCCGTGTGATCTGTACCATAAGTGGCATGGCCCTTAGTGATGTCTTCAAGGTCATTAGTTGACCTTTGGCTTCTTACACTTACACAGTCAGCTGATTGAACTGCTCCTCCTGGACAATGCTCTGCCAAAACTATGTTGTCACCTCCATAATGATCTTGGCTTCTTGCTCCATGCTTTCAAACTGAGTTGTGATTTCTTCAATGGAGGCCTTCCTTTCCGCAACCTGCTCTGCATCGTTGTAGGTTGTACCAGGGCATTGAGCATCAGGTTGGTATCCTGAAGCTAAACAATAGTTTCCCCCAATTGCTTGGCCGTTTCAACTGGGGTGATCTTGGCCTTGTTCTCAAAAATGTGCTAGCCAGATTCAAAAATATCTTGCTCAACTTCGCCGTACCTGGCACACATCTACACTTGTTCAATGATCAGGCGGTCTTGCACCTTTGTCAGTTCAGTAATCTCTTCAGTAGCATTCCACTCCATCTCATCCTGTGTCGCCTTCAGGGCATTGATCTCTCACAATTTTTCTTCTTCCATCTGCACTCAAACCTGATGCAACTCATCTGCCTCTTTTTGTAGCTTCTCTGCTATACTCTATGACTAGAAATAGCCCTCAGTCAGTTCTCTTTGTTGGTCCATCAATTCTAGGGCGGCAATGTGCTGCAACTCTACTAATGCAATAGCAAATAATTTTTTTAGATCCACATCCACACTTTGGATCGGTTGTAGACTTTGGTGGACTTCCTCATTTCCTATGTCAATCGCAGTTGCGGTAACTTGCATGTTCCTAGCCCGAGGCTCAGTGCTGATCGATGGGATGTCTTGCATCATAGGTCTTGTAGATATGTTCCCAGAAACAATGTAAAGAATGGAATTTAATTGATCTATTACTGCACTGGATTCTACATGGTTTGATTCTTAGATCACCTATGTTGCGGCCTTAGAAGATTCAAGACCGCTTTGATGAGCCACTGTAGTTGGTCATCCATCCCCGACCGAATCCCACTACCCACATCATACTCTTGGAACCATTTGGTGTGAGTCTCCTTCCGCATGCACTATGCTGCATCTTTTGGGTCCATCGACGATTCATTTTAAGAGTCGTGAATGCTCAGCTCCTTCTGGGCAGGTTCTTTGGGGGCATCAGGTGGCGGCTCCTTACAAAATTCCTCTTGACTCACTAGGTTGCATCATTCCACCAGCTACTCTTGAACAATAGCATCTAACTCTTCTGTTGTGACTTTGTACGCCAAAGGTAGCCACTTTCAATTGGGGTCCTGCCGGGCCTGAATGTAGATAGAGTGGGGCCCGATGGTGAACCAAGTAAGCTGCTGATACTTAGCCACTGCATAAGGAGGTACTCAGGGAATAATGAGAAATGCTGCCTTTATTTCTTCCCAATAAACCAAAAACTAAATGCACAATCCGCCTATTGACTAAGCTCTTCGACCCACCATAAGTTCTGATATCTTACACCTCGGCACACCTTTTCTGC
Organism: Pseudotsuga menziesii; assembly: GCA_001517045.1. Taxonomy (NCBI): domain Eukaryota; kingdom Viridiplantae; phylum Streptophyta; class Pinopsida; order Pinales; family Pinaceae; genus Pseudotsuga; species Pseudotsuga menziesii. Next base: position 471,196 of record LPNX010691763.1, on the reverse strand, counting down.
ATCAACTGTCATCGGTTGATATTCTTTCGGTTCCATCCAAGAAACTAGCACAATAAGGATCAACAACCAACTATATGAAAATGGCCTCCCAGTCTTCTAGCAATTGGTTCAGCAAAAACAGAGACCAATTCATTTGCACCCCCTCAGCACACTTATGGGCGCATGAGACAACACTCGAGTTACATTGGACTAGTCAATTACCTCTAACAACCTTACTTTCCAGAATCCTTGTGTAGATGCACACCACTTGTGAGTTAATGCTATCGATTTGATAAGCACGGTTGTCACATTGTAAGCCAAAGCGCTCCTTCAGCTACTTGCAAAGATTTTTATCAGTATCTCTCCTGCGGATATACTGCACTGGATCTTCCTAGGCCTTCGGCAAGCCTGTGATGCTTGCGATCAAATATACTATAACAAGGATCGACATATTCAACCAAAGCATCCCCCCATGAAAACAAGCCAACATTTGCTTCACACATGAATGTGATTCATTCAATCTCCCAAAATGAGGCATATTGATGAGCCCCAACAATCCATATTGGTATAACCCACTCGCCCAAGGTTGAGGAATCCACCGAATTGGGGCACCAAGCCCCATCGATAATAACTCATAGGGCTCATCCCTGACATATTTGAGTAACAACAAGTCATGGTCTTCCAATTTCAACCTAATTAAGATAGGGATGATGTTGACAAGCACGTCATCCCTTTCGACAGTGGTGGAAATTTTGGTGGATACTTCTGACTTTTTGTTGGCTGCCTCAACTTTGTTCTTGGTCACGTAGGAGCGACATATCCCAAAATGTCATGAATAGAGACACCCCAAGGCTCAACTTACTATTCAGAAACAAAATTTTGATCCTTTTTTTACAGCGCTTCAAGTAGTGCGCAGCTCTGGCCCCATCCTATAGGGCTTCAAGTGACTCCCATTGATGAGCGTTGGCAATACCATGCCATATAATTGTTGTAATTGAACTTTACCTCCATAAGTAATAGAATGGACAAGATACGGACCTAACGAGTGCATTTGTTACTTACCGGGATGCTTGATGAGCTTATTGTCATATAACAGCACCAGATCACCTTCTGCAAACTATTTTTTCTTAATGTGGTGATCATGCCACACCTTATGTTGATCCTTCACAACCTATTGGTGGAATCCAACAATAAAGTGGTCTTTTTCAAGCTGGATTAACTACGCAATTCTCTCTTCTAACGCTTCTGCATCATCCATGCCTGTCACCCCGAACATGTGCAAACTAGGAACAATATATTCCATGGGCATGACTGTCTCTTTCCCATAGACTAGCTTAAATGGTGTCTGGATAGCGAGTCATTTGCAAGTAGTGCGATAGGCCCATAACACTGTGGGAATATTCAGGTCCCAGTCATCGTAGTTAGCATTACATACCTTAGTTAGCACTGTTTCCAAAATTTTGTTGAATGCTTTGACTGTCCCATTCTCCTATGGATGTTATGGTGTACTCCTCTTATGTTGCATGGTCTGCAATTCCCCAGTTAGTGCTTTCACCGTCTAGTTGATGAAGTGACTACCCTAGTCACTCATCAAGATCTTAGGACACCCAAATCGTACCACAATGTTGTAAAAAATGAACTATGTTGCTGTCGTAGGAGTACAATCTACTACTAGTGCGGCTTTCGTCCACCTTGTCAGATAGTCAGTTGCATTAATAATGTATTACACACCAGTCCGCTTCCTTAGTGGATTAATAGGACCCACAAAATCCACAGCCCATTTATCAAATGGTTGTAGCATCACCTATGGTACAAGCAGCATCTCATCCCACCGCGATGGTTTACCAACATGCTGGCAAACATCATATCTCCTTGTGTAGTCTACAACATCATTATGCAATGTAGGACAACATATCCCGGTGCACAACACCTTTTTTGTAGTAGCCCTTCCTCCATAGTGGCCTCCCGTAATTCCTGCATGTGCTTCTTCGAGAATGGGACCCTGCTCATGCGGTAAAATACACCGTCGCAATATTTCATCTGGCCAAAGCTTATATAACTGTCCAACAATTAGTTGAAAATCAGAAGCCTTCATGACCAACTGCTTCTTTTGTCTAGTTGTTATGTCCTCTGGGGCGACAACAGTGGCCAAAAACTGAATAATTGGTGCATAGTGATCATCCACGATGTCAACACAGAACAATTGGGCATCTGGAAAACTGTCATCAATATTGGTCAATTCTTCACCATTCTCAACATGAGATAGATGATCACGACCAGTGTTCAATTGTCCTGGATTTACAACTATTTCAAAATCAAACTCTAGGAAGAGTAATAGCCATCAACAGATATCCCCCCCAACATGGGATTATTGACCAGGTATTGCAAAGAAGAATGATCGATGAACATCTTAAAGTGTCTTCCAAAAAAATAGTTCTTGAACTTCTACAAAGCATAAACCATTGCCAAGCCTTCCCTTTCCATTTTTGTATAATTTCGTTCAACAAATGACAACTTCCTACTGGCATATGTGATTAGGTGATCCAGGTCGCCCTCACCCGGTTGCGTAAGAACAACCCCCATTGCAAAAGAATAAGCATCGATGTGCACATGGAACTCTTTATTCCAATCAGGAAAAACCAGTATTGGCACAGAGGCCATCTTGGCCTTCAATGTGTCAAAAATTCCTTGACATTCCTGAGTCTATTCATAAGCTACATCCATTTTTAGTACATTCTCCATGGGGGTAGTAATCGCAGCGTATCCTTTGATAAACTTGCGATAGTATTTGGTATGACCTAGTGTGGCCCGAAGCGTCTTGACATTCGTCAATGGTGGTAAACTGAGGATTAGTGCGATCTTCGCTGGATTGACGAACAGACCTTTCTTTGCATACTATGTGCCCAAGTAGCATGCCAAATGGCGCACAAAAAATACAATTTTTAGAGTTTAATGTGATCAAATGTTGTCAACATATTTCTAGCATCAGTCATAGGTTGTTGATATGGTCCCTAATTAGTACATAGATAGTACAATCATCCATATACATCTACATACACTTTTGAATAAAATATTTAAATACAGCGACAACTACGCGAGAAAATATGGCTGGTGCATTCTTCATCCCAAACAACATGACTGTATGTTGAAAACAACCCTATTCTGTGACAAATGTGGTCTTATGGTGATCTTCCTTCATAATCCATATCTGGTGGTATCCCGAAAATCCATCCATGAAGGAGTATGTCTCCTGGCCTCCTATGCCTTCAAGCACTTCATATGTAAAAGGGGTCGGGAACGAGTCATGTATGCATGCATCATTCAACTTCCTTAAATCGATGCAAATGCAAATTTCTCCTGTCTTTTTATCCTAGAACACCATCGGACTTATCTACTCGGTTTCTTCTACAGGCTCAATGATCCCATCATCAAGCATTCGATCTATATTAGCCTTCACTCGGTCCTTGTATCGTGCGTTAAGTCGATACGGCCCCTGTCGCATAGGTTTGGCATCTAGTTTCTACAAAATTTTCATTTCACCTAGGTCTCCCAAAATCCTCTTCATTTCTAAAAAATGTGTCGGGAAAAGGTATTGGAATTCATGTAGCAGGTCCATGATCCTTGCCATGGTCTCCTTGTCCCAGTAATCCCTGACATTGAAAAATTTGGGGTTCTCTTCTGTCCCAATATTGAATTTTTGGATATTCAATGGCTAACTCATTGAATGTGTTGAGATGTTTGGGGATGCAACATCATGGCTTCCTTCATACTCTAGAATATTAACATTCCATAACTTATCATCATCTTCAGGTTCCCTGGACAAGTTGTAGCAGGTCATCATGGATTGGATGGAGCAATGCGCATGTGGATCAGGAGGATAGGCGATGGGGATGACCTTTAGTACGATGTCGTGGATGATTTGTAAAGAATTACATACCTCTGGGTTGGCATCCTAGAAACTAAACGCCTGTATCAAGCAAACAGACAAATTCTCCCACATGGAGATAGTTTGACACAACTCTGCCGCTACATACTAGGATCTCGGCATCTCTTCCAGAGTATGAACGAAAGCATGGAACCATTCATCTCTGTGACATGATGCCCACAAAGTCTAACATTCAATCAAATGAGTGGTGGAGTCAGGTTGTCCATCATATCTCCCCGCATGGTAGACCTCTGAATCACCGAAGTGCACCATCACCAGTCTCTGACACCGTTCCCAGTCGTGGATCATTGGTTTGTATGTCGTCCACCATCGAGCCGGGGTAGCCTTTAGCATAACCTCTAGGGCCAATATCCTTTATGGCTCAAAAAAAAATTATTCAAATTCTTGAAGGAACTTTGATAGTCTTGGTAGTCCTTCATAAATGGGCAATGTGATAGTCTTAGTGGCTACGTGGCAGAGAGATTGTGTAATCATCCCACACTTCCTTAATGATACTTCATGCAACCGATTCTGCCAATTTTCCAAAGCATCTTCAGAGTTAGAGGACACAGAACTAGCATTGTGCCATCCAAGTTCACTGTCAATAGTCGAGTGAATATAATCCTCAGAGATATTATAGGCATGGTCCCAACTCCTACCAGCTTCATCCCTTACAGGTTCAATATACCGATGTCCTTCCTAAGGGTCCACAGGAACAATGACCCTAACATCCTAGTTTTCAAATGTCATAACTCATTTCTTAAAGTTGATAACCACCATGCTATCATTATCCCATCCAATCCCTAGCAGAGTAGGATAGGAGCCACCATTTTCAACTACCTCTATCACATCAAAATCAGCATGCGTTCTCATACCTTCAATGTCGACAACCAGATTAGATACACAACCAATGGGATGCACCTTAGCCTGATTTGCTAGTCGCAACTGTATTGGTGACCATCCTAGATTCGGATTTCCTATCATTTGCCAAGTTTACTTGGTTAGGATGTTTACATTTGATCTGAGATCTAAAGTAACAGAATCAACCTCATACTCTTCGATTTGGATATTCATCCTCATCTCCTTTCCTGTCTTCCATTTTTGCAAAAATTTCATTGTAGAATATTTCACTGCCTTAACCGGCTCATACAATAATTCCTCAAGCTCGACAAGGGCGTCAAAGTCCCTTTCTAATGATAGAAAAATTTCAAAGAACTGTCGCAAGCCACCATGTTGCCGCGATGATCCTACTTCTGCAGATGGGTCAAAAGCAGACGGCATGTCAATAATTGGTAACTTACCTGGATTTCTTCCGATCACATTCTTCACTTGAAATAAAGTGTCTTTCTCCTTCACAATATCAAATGCTACTTTTTTCTTACTAGTAAGCTGAAATTGTTGATGCGGTCTATCGTCTCTAGTTGTTGAACCAGCACGAGTGACAATCCCAACATCGATATCCTTCATTCATGGTTCGGCATAAATTGTTGCAACCATGGGTCCTTGATTCAAGTTTTGGGCTTGAGTCACTGGTGGGTTCTAGATCATAGGATAAGTCATCAGTTGATTCATCAGCAGGTTCTGAGCCTGGGTCGGGTTCTGAGTTTGAGTCTGTGGTAGGATCTGACCCTACATCATTAGCTGGTTTTATGCATGGAACATAGGTTGATTCTGATTCTACATGTTCTGCAATTGAGGAATATTTCTAGCCTGCCATTTTGTAATCAACTAAGGGATTTTTTTGACATTATGATTGCCGGTTGCACAATATGTACACTGTGCATGAGGGCACTCCCTCTAATAATTCCCAAACACCCCACAGGTGTAACATTGGATTGATATGACCTCATCCTCCTCCTCAACCAAATCCTCCTCCTCGACCTCTGAATCCTGTATGGAATCCTTCTCAGACTCCTCCTTGTTAAAACTGTGGTTGGGCCATCAATTGTTGCCGTGAGTTTGGTTGTTTCTATACATAGTGCATAGCTTGAACATATTGTGGCTGATTATACTATAGTCATGGCGCCTGGTTATGCTGTGGTTGTACCACCATCTATGGCTGATGTGAAAACTGCGGCTGCACTGTAAACTATTGTTGTGGTTGCACGGGGACAAAATGCAATGGAGGTGGTGGTGTATACAGCACTTGTGCTACTGGTTACACCACTTGTTGCTGTGCTTTCACTGCTCGGGGGTCCTCACCTTTCACAAAATATGAACCATACATTCTTTACTAGAGAAAATCATAGGCTCAATAGTTTTTTTCATCATGTCCTATTGATCGACAAAATGTGCAATACATATTTTCTGCCTTCGTAACCATCTTCTCCATGTATTCGCAGTTCTCATTTCGATTCCCATAGACTTGATGTATGTGAAACCATGGTATACCATCACAACCCAATGGGTTTGAGGCTCTAGACAACAAATAATTATGGAATGTTGGACATGTGTCCTTGGTATGGCCATCTGCATGGCAAAGGGTGCACCAAAGATCATCACAATCTTCCTTGGCATTTTTGATATCTTGTAGTTGGAGCATCAGGTTGGACAAATTTGCTTGAATCTGGTTCATTTCGACTGTCCTTCTCCTACTGGTGATGTCTCCAATTTCATCGCAGTCTCCAGAGCCTCGCTCTGTGCCACAATATTTTGTTGCATTAATGGTTGTCGAATATGTGAGACAAGCATGGTGATGAACCATTCGTTTTGCTGAACATCACTCATCTGAAAACTGACCCAAGCCATCAATGTCTTAAACCGTTGATCAAAGTCCTAGATCATCCCATTGGGGAACTGTTTGATCTCTTTCAATTTAGTAATTTATTGAGCCTCAAACTTCAGTGTCTTGAATTCTTCAAATAACCCTGTTTGGATCTCATCCAATGTTTTCGTGGTACCTCCCTGCAGAATCTGTGTGAATCTCATGAACAATTCCAGTGCACAGCCCCTAAGAGTAGTGGCCAATTGACTTATCTTGACATCATCATCGACATTTTTTCGGGTGGTCTAGATCACCTCACAAAAGAACCAGTACTGCTCTGTATCATTAGTGCCATTTCCATTGAATATTGGTAACTTCATTTCATCACCCGCCATATTTTTCCTTCTTCCTCTTGCTGGTGCTCTATTACCAGATAGTTTCTAACACGTCGAGCAAGTCAACGTAGAATGTGTGTTCCTTCCTTATGGTGGAGTAGTGCATAGAGGTGTGGACACGTTACTGTTGGGGTTTGATCCTGTCGTTCTTCCAAGCATAGCCTGGGCCTAGTTGTCCTTGTCATCATAGAAAGGTTGCTTTGTCCCATGTGGCTATTCTTCATGGCATCGCACTTTGAATGCAGCAGTACCTTCTCTCGTCCTCTTCCTCTTCTCTCAAAACCTTGATCCTCCCCTTGTACAACCACTTGTTTCCTCTGTGACTTTCACATTCTCACCATAAATCATGCCCATATACCCTATACCTTTCCATGTGTCTCCCCGCTTTCATCGCGGTGCCTACATCCTCCGCACACCAAAGTTCCACTACTCTTGGTCCATCTTTAGGATACCTTTTTCGCAGACCAACTGCTTAATGGACAGCTGCAGTGACATCAAGAATATTCCTCATGGTCCGCTGAATAAATCCCTTTTTGCTTCACTAATTGACTTATTGGTGTCAACTGCAAACTTGGTGATGTATCCTTCTAATATACTATCCAACCACACTTCAACTTCCCGTGATGCCTTATTATTGGTTTCTTGTAACTCCTGGGTCAACTCCGAGGTCCAAGATGTTGGCTCTCCTCCTTGGAAATTTGTTTTCTTCTTAGTGAAATTTGACAGCAATTCATGCAAGAGGATAGGAAATTCACAAAAGAACCATTCATGCATACCATCACAGATATACCTATCCAACCAGTGGCTCGTCGACAACTTCGGATTCTGATTTTCAGCTTCAACAAACTCCCACAACTTTTTCTCAAACCACCCTTCGATCTCTAGTTGAGTCAGATGCCAAAACATATCCTCCTCTTAATCGCAACTCTGTCCCGGAAACGAAACCATTTGTTGGTGAAAACCCACCAACAAAACCTCATCAACAGGGGTTCTCACTCTGTCGATTCTTGACCAACATGATCTCCCTGAGCACTGGCCCATAAATGTTTTACCCTACCCAGCAACATCCGCAGAGTGGATGAAGTCTCACCCGAGATGTTAAAGGGAGATGTGTCGAAACTGAGTTTCAGATAGTGAGGATAGAGGATATGGGGATTTGACGGGAAAATAGCATGACTAAGAGATCCAAGAGTATGTAGTCGACACTAACACATTTCCATGAATACAGAGTGCATCATATATTTCTCACCGCAACATCATATAAACTATCCAACCTCATAATGCAACAAACTTAAAACATATTGCATCAACATCAGTATAACAGGAATAAAGTAAACCATAGCGACATCCTAACAAGTCACATAATCATACCAGATATAGATCATCATATCATCATAACAAGATAGATTGCAGTAGAGAGAATAGTAAAACAAAAGATGATATTTATGCACCAACTGTCATATATATTATCTTTGTGCAAAAGATCCAAAACTAGACAATTCTTCTCCAAAATCGGAGGCTGAATACATAAAAAACACAACCCAGATAGGTCGCAGATATAACAGGAAATTCTCTAAGATTCAGATCGCACTAGATCTCATGCGATACACATAGATTCAATATCTCTAAAACTTTAGTTCTCTGAAAACCTCTTAATTTTAATTGCAAAACTAGATCTATAAATAGGCATGCGCCATTACATTAAAGGTCCACTTCTAACTAAGTTATAACTGCTAATGACCTATTGTGACAAACTTGGTCAAATAATATATAACATATTCAAATAGTTATTTCACCGCCCATCGCGTTGATCTGGCCTTGCACGGTACTGTGTGAGCTTGCGTAGATGCCACAACGCTGCACAACTCACTTACCAAAACCCCTACCAAGAGTATTAATGGGGCTTGTAAGATGCACTTTGGAATTAAGAAACCCCCTCTCTATCATCTTCATGCACTCTTTATTGGATCTCTCACTTTATATCATGCTCACCTTGCTATTTATCATGTCTACAACCAATCTATCCATGACCTGGTTCTTGATCTCATAAGCATCATTGTTCACACCAAGGCTACCAAACACGCACTAGAGATGGTCCTTTTAATTCCCACACACCACGAGATGACAAAGACATGGTTAAGATCAGTGATTTATTCGAGAATATGATAATTCATCAAGATAGTGATCACATTGAACGCTGGTAGAGGTTCTCCTTGGAAGAGAGACCCTGCTTTGATCCTTAGGACCTCAAGAAAATATTTGATGGAATTATTGAGGACTCTGGGGGTCGCATGTCAAGGAAACCAAACACACCCTTGGAATAGTATTGATAAGCTAAATCCATCTAGAAGGATTCCCCTTGATGGTGGAAGGATGTCCAGCTCACCTAGAAGACAACATGCAAATTCCAGGCCAGAACTAGGTGGCCATGAATGATAACTTGAGGACTAAACTCGATGCATTGGAAAATGAGTTGGTCGAAAAATAGTTTGCTGGAAAGCAGCTGGTTTCCATACATGACCCAGGTGTAGTGGCTCATGCTTTAATGGTTTTGGCCTCGACCTTTCCTAGAAGTTGTGTCGACATATCGGAGGTTCCAAAGTAATCTCTTTATCTACTTTAATTTTTCTTTGGCCTTTATGTATGTTCTCATGGTCTCTGTAGTCTCTAGTCATATGTTTTAGTCTAGTATTATTACCTTTTACTTATATGTCCATAACCCCCGAATTGTGGGGGATAAGTTAGGTATGCTTTAAACATTGAAAAGACATTCTCTCTGGTGCTAGGTTGATCATAAGTCATTCAGGGTCTGG